>JAECUM010054763.1:0-14256 GCA_016617855.1 Megalonaias nervosa
AGATCAATGATCAATTTCCACACATTAGTCACTGGTGACGTATGAAAATAACGATGAAAAGTATTAATAATCCCCGTTTTCTAAATGAATTTAATATGGTACACATTTTCATCACAATCCTTTCTGCTTTCTGTTCTCCCCTCCCTCTCATGCATAACGGACAAACTGCGCAGAAATGTGGAATGAGAGAGAAAAGGAATTTGGGCTGGATTAAAACCTTGAAATAGAAATTACACCAAGTAACCTACAAGAATATGGTTCGTTGTAACGATACGTGTGCACTTTCCTTGGGATTTATCAGCAGTGTTTATCAATGATACAATGTTGCAAACCAGTAAATTCCTCGGTTACGTGGTACACATACTGTGATATATTTAATTTTATGTTTTTTTAGTTTTTTTTTCTTAAACATACCATAATGTTCTAAAACATCGATTATTATTATTTAAATATGAAAATGTCCAAAGGTCTCTCTCTCTCTCTCTCTCTCTCTCTCTCTCTCTCTCTCTCTCTCTTGACCATCGTAGCAGGATACGGGCTAAAATCTATGAAATGGCGAACGTAGAGTATTTTCCGACAATATCTCTGGACATGGAAAAAGTTAAGTCAAACCGACCAAAGGATGAGAGACAGACAGACAGACAGACAGACAGAGACAGAGTTTTAAAGTCAAACCGACGAGAGAGAGAGAGAGAGAGAGAGAGAGAGAGAGAGAGAGAGAGAGAGAGAGAGAGAGAGTTTGTGGGTTGGTTGTACTGTTGCTAAAGCAGAATAATGACTTAGATCAACTGTAAATATATTAAAATATTTTAATTACCTCTTGTTGGTTCGTCAGTTGGCTTAGTTTCTATTCCACATTAATTTCCATGCGCCGGTATTTGAATGGTGTAGCTATCCAAGTGTTGCTACTGCTTTACTTTTATCATCACAACCATCTTTCATGTTTAAATCATAAGTGTGTATTATATTGATTTAATCAATGTGGAGAAAAATAGAAACCAAGAAAAGAAAACAATCAACTTATCAATATGCAGAGGTGATTGTAAATAGCCACTACGGCAGAGAACTACATTTTGTAGCGGAAACACTCGGGGATGTGAGGAGTTCATTCACTAGGTCAATACACGGCTGCCTGTATTAAATCTGAACTCCGTTCAAAGGGCAAATATATGTATTTGTATGTGATATAAATAAAATATATGTACAGTATGTACGTTGTATCAATGATATACCACTCGCTGTATAAATTTTTCATTAAAAGGAAACTCAGCAAGCTTCGTTTCCTTTTAATGAAAAATTTATACATCTCGTGGTATATCATTGATACAGCGTACATACTATACATATATTCTATATATATACACCAGGCTGGACACAAAAGTAGGAAGCTTGAGTTAATGTGCAAAATAATGAGAATACATATTCTATTGCCGTCATCTCTCTCTCTCTCTCTCTCTCTCTCTATATATATATATATATATATATATATATATATATATATATTAGTTTGATAAATGTCCAATAAATAGGAAATAATACAATCAAAAATTTAATATGTATCTGAAAATTCCATGAGCCAGTAGAACACTTATAAGTTGAGTTAGAATAACAGAAAATGATAGCCAATTATATGTTGCCAACATAGATGAAAAGAAAGGAAATTTAATTTTTCCGGGGAAAAAAAAGTTTTATCAAAGTTAGTATAATATCAAGGCAACACAGACAAAAGTAAGAATAATTGTGTAAGAAGTGTCTGAATCATATCTATTATTATTTAAAATTATTTAAACATTTAATATTATATAACCTAATAGACAACTAATGCTGTAGAAGTGTTATGTTCTTAGCGTCATAAGCTACGAACGCGATCTATAGGTTCTCTGTATTGTGAATGATGGTTTGAAAGTAACATTGAGCCATTAAGCAATTGTAAACAAAACGCAAATATATTATCGACAAAACAACAACAAAACACACACCAACAGGATTGTTCTTTTACCTCGAATTAATCAGCAACGATTACTAGCTTATAGATTAGAGATACCTCGAATTTATCAGCAACGATTACTAGCCTATAGATTAGAGACAGAGCAGCAGGACGAATAAATAATTTCTCTGAAATTTACAATAATCTGCAGAAACAGGTACGAAAAACTATAACCAAAAATCGTTACTAAAACGATCATTACTAATCAAAACGAGAAGCCTTACAATTCCATAAATTATGTTGAATTTGTGAACAGAAGATGAATGATGAAGTTAACACAAAAAGACAGCAATCCCTACTCATTTACTAAAAATTAAAACGATAATATTACCATCAACAGTAAATTAAGACATCGTCTCACAATGGGAAACTTCAGAAGCCCGTCAAATATGAACTGGAATTAAACTGTAAATATTAAAAACGTGTTCCACTCCTTAGTCAAAATTTGTACGAATACATTGATTTCTATAAATGTTTTGATAAATCTAAATTGCCATCAGAACAATATTTAAACTTAAGCCTGGCGAAATGGAAAAAAAAGCAACGAATTCGATTACAGCTATTTTAAAGATGTATTGAAACCTTTCAAATTCATTTCAGTGATTTTCATGACTGTTACGTAAAGTAATATACTGTAGTGGTATGTGATTTTTTGGAAGTACTGATCTGTATGTTTAAGTAATGACAAATTAAATTCAGCAAACCCTGCTAGTGCACCTCGGTTTGTAGAGATAGAACTCTGCACACAATAAGGTGTTTCTAATGACTGAGTCTGGAATTAAAGGAAGAATAATGTTATTAACTATTAGTCATGCTAAAGCAAATCATAAGTTTTAAAGCGTCAGCGAAGTCAATGTTTATTCTCGCAAAAGGTTAAACAATTAAACAAGAGGGGCTCAATACCGACAGCATAATATGAATAAGAGTCCCGCCGTACTGAAATAATGATGAATACGATACATCAAAATTAAAGTCACTCACCATGCACAGAAATTACGGCACGTTGGAGAGATAATGAAAGTAAAGTCGAAAATAAGAATGTATTCTTCGTTTCGATCAAATCTAGTGTAAACTGTGTATTGTAGCAATTTGTAAGTATTTAAATAGACAACACCAGCACTCAAAAGATGCGTTACAATACTATTATGTATATCTATATTGTTTTAACTCCTGGTACATGATTTTATCTAATTTTTGTAATTTCTATTCATGGCTGTATATTTTACAGAATATCTTTAGTTAGATTTTGCCTGCGTGACCGAAGTCTTTTAAGATCGTACAATAACATAGGATCCATAAATAGATGCTGACGTATATATTGACAATTACTAATTACTCTTATATTAATAAGAAGACTTAATGGCGCCTTTTAATTAATTTCTCATTGGCTGATAAGTTTGGACATTTCTAGAAGATTTCATTAACTTCCATTTGTTGGGCTAGGTCACATGAATAGGAAAGTTCGAGGCAGAATGAGTAATAAGATCCGTCATGTGGGGTATGTTGTGAAATATAATTGCAATAGAAGGTGTATATGAGGAAAGAAATGAGCAATCAATTTGTCATCTCTGCGTACTGGGAGTATCTAACCAGGTCACTTCATTTAAGCCCCGAAAATCGTAACATCCTCATTAGAATTCTCTGTGTGGAATGCTATCTCGGAAGTCACTGTGCCGTAGAGAATGTTTTAGACCTCGAACCGTTCGGTCTCAGTAGTTTTTTTGTTTTTTAACACACTTTGGTTGTGATTACGGTTTCGGCATTTTTCAGGATCAATGCACAGTATAACATTCCCGCCACACAACTTTTAGGATCAATCGGTGGAAAGCGCAGTAATTATTGAACTGGCTGTATACTGCAAGCCATTGCCACGATATGAGTTTCTGATTTCGTTGATAGGATTGATTCATGACTTTTTCATTTGGCAAAAGGTAAAATAAATATAGGGGGTGAATGGGGTGGGTGAATACCATCCTGGTGATTGGGGAATACATCCAGTTGCAGTTGTGACAAGGCTAATGAATTCTGCCTCTGTATGAGGACGAACTTCAATGCCAGATGATGGAATACAATTTTGATTGTAAACCTACACTGATTGGTTTTAGAGCCTAAAGAAGACGACAATACACGAGAGATTGTATTGATTAGAGAATAGTTATTTTGTATACTGAATAGCCAATTTTGGTTGACTGAGATAACGCGAATTTTCATTTACATCTGTATAGACGGTTTTTGATGGGAAAGTTCCCAATGTTCCCAAAGTCTAAGTCCATGAGGGTAGCTCTTTACGCAGTCGATATACAGTCAAGTTTGGATCCTACTAAAGGCACGCATAACCGGAGTAATACCTTGTGAACTTCTTGCCAGGATGTGTATGCCACAGCTCATTTTTAACTCGGGCAATTGTACATTTGCTCCTAAAGTAATTAGTTAAAATCGTATTCAACACGTCCACAAGTATTTACATAGAGATTAAAGGATAATCCCTAGAGAATTCCACATTATATACAAAAGGCAAGGACCATGTCTGTTGAATAATAACACTTCAATTTTACCGAACATTGAGACGTGAGCTTTATTATAACTGGCTGTGGTGTTTTTGAGTTCATCTCCCTTAGAAAGACAAAACAAAACCTTACAAAAACACGACTGTCAGTGCTAAATATATAGGTTAATGGTGTGCTTAGTTATGTGACCAGATTCAGGTAACATCAATACTGATAACAGTAATATTAATCCACTGTTTACTTCTCTTATGTAGGTGGCTAAGACATATATTGTTCTGTTAAGACCCCACGACCTTCAGATCTCCATACTGTATTTCAGGTGTCTAGAACCATCATTAGTTTTAGACACCTTTATACGTACCACAGAGAACCATGTTTTAGAAAGGTGTATGATTTTTGTGGTTTAAGACATATTTGTTGATCATAATCTTTACATAAAATATTCATCCCATAACAAAACTAGGGTGTTTTGAAACATTTAGTAAATAAAAGAGTGGGCACATCATTGGATAGATATGATAATATCTAGGTTTTACGTAACAAAACCTTTACCAGTTAAAGAGTGTCCGAAAGGGTATATACAATAAAGCAGTATAGAGTTACACGTACTTTTGTGCGAGAAACTATTTTCATTTCTTTCTGTTATAAATGACATGAAATGAGTCTTTTTTTTTTTTAGATGGCATTGGTCTGCCTCATTCATAACAAAGTAGCTCCAAACTGGGACTCGTGCTAGGAAACAATTGTATTGGTAGATATGAAGTTTATGATAATATTTTCTTTTTCACAGAAAAGACAAATGGAAACATTATCAGTATTTTACATATAATAGTGATGGTGGGAACCTGCACTCGTGTGTGTGTATGTGTGTGGAATCCACTCTTCTGCCTTCTTCATTGGGTCCGCATGGGGCGAAAGAGGAATTTAACGTCAGAAACATACGTATGTACCTTTGCCATTTGCGTGTTGGTATGGATGTCTATGGGGACTTAGCCTGGTGGGCTTGTGTGGGAGTTATAACGGAATTTAATATTTGGATGTCACTGTAGGGGTCCTATGGGAGTACAACACTGAATTCAACAAGCCTTCTTACTTCCAACACGACTTGATGTCGATTAAACGCATTAATAATATAAAATATCACATGCCTTTTAAATCTACGGTTGCCATCATGGTCAGATTTAGGTCAAAGGTCATGACCATTCTCAAGGCCGTAGTAGATTTTTCCTCGACGTCATAACGACAGTACAGCTTGCACCTCCTTAATGGAAACAAAACGAGAAATAAAAATGTGTTTATCTATGTATATTGAAAAAATATTTCATGTGCATGTGCAACAAACATTTGCAGTGTCCATGCATAATAGACGTAAATTGTATGCATGCGCATTGGAAAAAAAAAAATTAAAAACATACATTACCAATTTGTACCTGAAATAAACAAAGTACAAAAATTTAAACAATCACTGTACCACAATAATGTTACCAAGTAAATATTTTACAAAAAGATATACATTTAAAGAAAATCATAAGTAATATATAAGAAACTAATTTTTAAGTAGACAGACGTACACATGCATATGAACATGCATACGGACCCGCAACCACACAGTCACGCAACTCTGTATGCAACCGTCCATGCGGGTTTACGTTTGTATTGAAGATAAACATTTATACCAATAGACAGAAATAAGACAAACACGTATTGTTTGTAATATTTGGTAATATCTCTGTTCCTAGAGATCTAGGTGTTGTCATGGATTTTGGAGGTTATAGATATCTATGAAACCTGCACCCCCTGTGTCCGGCTCTCCAGCATGAACACACTGAGGAATAATTTCCGGTGTTATATCGAACAGTGGAGACGAAAAGCCTTAAATTAGTCTCATTTGCCTACACTTTCTAGTCCATAGTTATGGGGATGAAGGGTTCGGCTTTCTTTCCAGCAGTTTTTGTTGATGTCACTGTTGAATTTGTACCGCTACTTGTCTCTGGATCCTCTTATTTTCAGCCTATTCATTTTTGTCCTTTTTCTATTTTCTCTTTCACGACATCTCCCATAAATTTCTTGGACATCCGAAATGACAGCATTTCACACTTGAGGTGTCGTCTGTTTGTAATTGAGTTCCAATTCCTCAAACGTGTATTGAGGGCGCATCACCTTTTCTAGGTAGATCAATTATTCACTGATTTTTCTTTGGGGTGCAGAGGATCATTTCTGCATGGATGAGGCGATGAGGAATGCCAAAACTGGTGATCTGTTTGAATTAACGTCGTGTTCGGCCTATCGGCCTTGTATCACGAGTTAAAACGTTTTCTCACGGCGCACTGTATAATTAATATCTGTTCGAGGCCAAGTTAAGAAAGGAAATGTCTGCAGCACCAAGCGACACCTGAAGCATGAATTGAAATGCCAGTGATACTCTCCTAGTCAAATTCTGCGCAGTTATCTAAATTGGGTTCTCTCTATCTGCAATTTACGTTTTAGCCGCATATTGAAACTGTAATCTCTGTGTCTAGTAACATTTTACTTCTTTCATTCAAATTTAGAATTAGTGTACAGATTGTACTTAATGTATGTGCGTGTGTGTGTGCGTGTGTGTGATGTGGATTTTAAAGTAGCTTAAACATTTTTTCAGTCATATCGCTACGATGTCTGCAGTGTGGCAGTCTATAGTGATGTTTAGCACTGCGGTATTATGTCACAGACATATAGCATCATGTCCCACCCAGTCACATCATCCTGACACCAGGCTGACCAGTCCTAGCACTAACCTATTAATGCTGTGCGCCAAGCGAGGCAGTTGCTAGTACCATTTTTATAAGCATTTGGTATGACTCGACCAGGGCTCGACCCCCGACCTCCCGCATTTGATGCATGTACTTATTGTGTCCAAAAATGTAAATAAATCCTAATTAAGAGTTGCGTTAGAATAATTATACTTATCTTTCCACGCTCATACTGCAATTATACTTTTGGCAAAGAAGGTGGATCGTAAAGGTCAAATTTGCAATTATACATAATTGTGATCGAAATCCAGAATCTCATTCAGTCAGCCATATTCGTTAATGCCGATCCCTGGTTGTTACTTCTCTGAGAGTCGGTTGTAGGTGGAATGGACCTGTTTCTCACCTCCACCGTCCAAGTTTCCATCTAGAGGCGTGCTGCTCATTCTTCAAGCCTCCAATCGTTAGGTCATCTCTGAAACCAGATTGTCTGTTCCTCGCTGCTTTAATTATCATGCTCTGACGGGGGAGTAGGTCGACTGTTAACTGTGCATTACAAACAAGCTGACGGTAGGTTGTTCTAGCCCGTACTCACCTGCACCAGATCAAGAAAATAAATGATAATCTAATAGAACTGAAAAAACACAACACAACATGATTCATCAAAACACAAGTTTTAAAATTAACTAATCTTTTAAAAGCCAGGCTCACCTCATTACTTAAAACAAAGAATGAAGATGGAAGGTTAGGTCAGCCCATCCTCTTTATATTTAACATTTTATAATCAAATACAAATATAAATAGGAGAATTGAACGACAAAGTCGCTCTCAAAGAGAATATCGTAACGTCTTACAGAGGGTTTCTGTGTCTAGGGATTCATTGAGAGAGAGAGAGAGAGAGTTGTTGTTGTTGTTGTTGTTGTTGTTGTAGGGTTTAACGCCATTTTTCAGCACAAGATAGGCTATACATGGCGGCCAGTATAATTGGTGGAGGAAGAACCCTGGAAAACCCCGGGAAGAACCACCGACTCACGAGAAGCTACTGGCAGGCTTTCTCACGTGCCCACGTTAGCCGAGCCTGAGACTCGAACTCAAGCAGACAGAGGTGAGATGGCAGTGATCCGTAACGGTGAGCGCTTTAGACCACTCGGCCACTCGGGGCCCCAGAGAGAGAGAGAGAGAGAGAGAGAGAGAGAGAGAGACTAATGATCTCGAGGTAAAAGTAAGGACAGAGAGAGAGAGAGAGAAGGCTATCATGAAACTATGGCTAAAATAAACTTCTGTGAATTAGACAAGAATGAATCCACATACAAAATGTCCCCCTTACCCCACCCCCAATAAACCCAATATGATAATTGTCTTCATTAATAGTTTTGACATAAAAAAAGTAAGAGGGAATAGTGAAGATATATATGTATTGCATGTGGAATACGTATGGGAAATACTTATTTGTCTTTAGAGAAACAACATTAACCATTACTGACCGATAAACATCCATACCGACCCATATTCACTCTTATTGACTACTATTCACATGCACGTGCATATTCGTGTGTAAGGATAGTGTGAAGTAGGTGGAGACTTGTAAGGATTATCATCAATTCAAATTCATACAGACCCACATACTTTCTTAGACTAGCATCTTCGCATACAAACAAACAAATGAAGGAAATACGTATTTTGCCAACCACACAAACACAAAGGCAGAGGCAAAGAAGAGTTATAATCACTAACATATAATTCCAATGAACATCATACCTTTAGAAACAACACGGATGACGAAAAGTAATAGTGACCAACCATACCTATTTGGTATTCGACATCCACACATATAAGCAAAACGAACAAAGGAAAAGGAAGTAATGTGATGGTTACAAACGCACATACAAACAATTCAACACTCACCCTTACAAACTAAGTGGATGAGGGCAAAATATAAAGTGGGGATCTGTCTCACATACGTATAGATAAACATGCACATACTTCAAATCAAAAACACACAAACAAGGCAGAAAAGATACACGTTCCCACATTATATTTTCACTTTACCTTAAATGCAGACATGTATATCAAAGCACGCACTCCAAATATATATGGCTGGCATGCACGACCTTTCAGCAAGAAAGCACCAGAAAACTTACAATGTTCTTAATGATAAAAACTTCAGGAGAAAATACAACTGAACGTGTTCGTAAAGCTTCTTTGAGTAATGAATATGAAACAGAAGAGCTCGTATTTGTCCATTCTATTTGGTCAATAGTTGCCATGCAAATTAATTCAAACTGAGCTGGCAGGACATCAGGGGGCACTGCTGTACATTGTCAGTAAATATCATTAATGACACATATCGAACTTCTACGATATTATTGAATGAACATATGTATTTCTCCTAATTAGCGCTGAGCCCATGTATCATGTGCAAGTTTGATTTTCTGCTTTGTTTCTTTGTGCAAATTTGCTATATATAATAGCAGAGTAATGTTTGCTTGTATTTCATAGGAAAAAAAAATAAAATTTGGCATTTGTAAAGCTTAAGGTCATGGAGATCAACGAGGTATGTGTACTTTAATAGCAACATTGCTAAAAGTGGTTGACTTTAGATTACACACGTGTGTAACATGTACCTGTTGCACAATAACTACACTTTCGTATCCGAGATTTTTATATAAAGCATTACCTATACCTGAAATTATGTTGGTGGTGTTCATAAATTTGCATAATTATAATGATGCCATGAATAGCTATAATGAAGGAAAAGACCAACGCCAAAATGGATATGACTAAAAGCAACGCTAAAATTACGAAATTGTCCCAGAATTTAACGGAGACTAAACATATCCAAAAACATTAGATTGCATTGCTTTAGACTAAAATGGATAACCTAGTAACTATTTACAGCCACAACTAGCATAAAAATCTTATAGAAAAACATAGTATCTATTTACAGCTACAACTTCTTGAAATTCCTTTTTTGGAAACACCCACTTTCAATATATATATATATATATATATATATATATATATATATATATATATATATATATATATATATATATATATATATATTTATATATAACGCATATATATATATATATATATATAACCTGTGGTAAATCCTTTGGAAAGACGCTAGTATCTATTTATGGTCTCATCTT
Organism: Megalonaias nervosa; assembly: GCA_016617855.1. NCBI lineage: Eukaryota > Metazoa > Mollusca > Bivalvia > Unionida > Unionidae > Megalonaias > Megalonaias nervosa. Next base: position 10,376 of record JAECUM010054763.1, read on the forward strand.
TAAGTAAAATCCTATGGAAAAACCCAAGTCTCAAAATTTCTAGCTTCAAGGACGTCACTGTATTAGACACAAGTGGAAAAATGGCAAAAATGTTGCAAGTGGCTGACCTCAATCAGGCGGCTACTGAGTAGCAGTGTTGCAAGATGCTGACCTGAATACGCGCTACAGTGACGTCAATGAAGCTAGAAATTTTGAGGCCATAAATATAGACTTGGGTTTTTCCATAGGAATTTCAACAGGTTGTACCTATAAATAGATACTAAAGATTTTAAATAGGATTGTCACACAAGTTGTGACTATAAATAGATACTGGGTTTTCCATAGGATTTTACCAAAAATTATGGCTAAAAGTAAATACTAGGTTTTTCCAAATTAATTTCCTACAAGTTGTGACTATATATATATATATATATATATATATATATATATATATATATATATATATATATATATATATATATGTATATATATATATATATACATATATAATAGCTTTTTTAAAATAGAAAATGGACTTTCCTACAAGAAGAGACTATAAATAAGTACTAGCCTTTCTCCATATAGTACTTTTTGTGGTGGTAGAGTGTAAAGGGCCAAATGTCTGTCGATCTATCAAGAAAGCATTAAGTTGGATAGGCGAATGAGTAATTAGATTTATTGGGTCTGGCACGAGTTAAATCGCCATAATGCACGGATTGGTACAGTCTCTGTCACGAGTTTAGCAATTTTTGATTAAGTCTACGTTTGTTTAAACTGAACAGGATAGGGGTCAATTTCGGATCGGTATGGAAAACTGTCATTTCTGAAAGTTACCAGGAATCAGTTGGGTAATGAATGTTTGTCAGGCGAACTGCATGGTTTGAACCTAGTTCAGGCGGGAAATGTATTTAATTCAGATTGGTTACGCTGTGAAAAGGGGGCGTGATTTCCTCTCGAAAACTTTCAGTTTAAAATGCGTATTGTAACACTTTCAAATCAGTCTACACTTTTTTCTACGAGAGAAATTTCGAGGGGTAAGACTCCGGGCCGATATAGAAGATACTCGCCCGTAATTATCATCCAAGAGATTAGATGTCTGGAAATAAATCTATGGAACAATTCTAGCAGTAAAGTTTGAAGAGACAAGGTGAGATTTGTCCCACCAAGGGTTCTACGTTACGTATCACGAACTTGCAAGCCAAAGTGACCACACAAGTTGGAAGGCTAAAGACAGCAATACACCTGAGAATTTGGAAAACGGGAAAGTGAAAGGACCCAACTTAGAGGCACAGGAAGCTAAAGGAACACTCGGCGAGATTGGACTGATGCAAAAGATATCAGGTTATGAATCTGTACAAGGCAGTGTTCGATTTCACTCGATTTGATGATGATTAAAATTCTATCGCTTAACAGATCGGCTATTGTAAAAGCATATTTGTATTTTGAAATTAGTTTGAAAATTTTGAATCAAAGAAGTGTATCGTGCTAATGTAATGTATTATTACAATTGTTTATGAATTTTATTGTCTATGAATTTTTTGATTAAATTTTTATGGTTTGTACATGTACGGGGGCTCGTGTCTTTTTGTTCTATATACCTGCTCAGATCTTTATCTATTCTACCTGTAAATTTCACAATTTCTATTGACATTTACTCGCTCCGGGCAAGTTACACCGTAGGCGATCACCTTTAGATAACGATAACCAAACCCATGACACCCACCCCAACGAGGGGAGTTATGACATAGAGATAATCTATTTTGTGAGATTTTAATTCATTCTCTTACATTTTAAGCTAACACTTGGCATTTGGAGTATATGTGCGTGTCATTTTAGTCCAAACCAATGTAATCTAATGTTTCGGGATATGTTTAGTCTCCGCTAAATTCTGGGACAATTTCGTAATTTTAGCTTTTACTTTTAGTCACATCCATTTTGGCGTTGGTCTTTTCCTTGATCATAGCTATTTATGGCATCTTTACAATTATGCAAATTTATGAACACCACCAACATAGTTTCATGTATAGGTAATGCTTTATATACAAATATCAGATACAAGAATATAGTCATTATGCAACAGGTAGCTATCTGAGGTCGGCCACTTCTAGTAATGTTACTATGTAGCCCAAATTGAGGTCAGCCACTTGTAACACTGTTCCCATTGTCGTGACGTCTTGGATCTCAATGCTCAAATCCATGTTCATTTCCCCTTGAGGCTTTACGAATCCACCATGTTCCATTTCCCCTTGAGGCTAGACAGTCCCACCCTGTTCAATTCCCATTTGAGGCTATACAGTCCCACCATGTTAAATCCGTGTTTGAGGCTATATTGTCCAACGGTTTTTTTTAAATATAAACCCGTAGCCGCAATGTTGTCCCCTACTACTACTATCATTTATTTTGTAGGAATACACAATCACGTTTGTTTAGAACGATTTATCTTCTTACAGTTCTTAAAAATGGTTTACGTGTACATTTTTGGAATGTTCTAAGTTGCAATACCAAGCTTAGGACCAAATGTTGGAAGTGCACCATGTAGATGTTTTTTCCATGGGGGAATTCCAATATCCTAGACTCTGACTAAGATAAACATTTTTACCCGCATTGATAATGATCCTAATATTTAATCTACAATGATGGAGAAATATTAGCTATGTATTATTTTGTCTACAAAATGAATGTCCCTAATCAGGTACACAGTGATTTTGGACAAAGTCAATTACAAAATACAAATGAATATAACATATAATCATTATGAAAAGCTAACAAATAATACGAATTAAATATACATAACATATGTAAAAATAATTTTGCTTGTAAGGAATTTTGAATGAATTTGATTAAGAACACAGCCGTTCCGTATCGTAGATATGGTAGGTATAAACGGAAGGAAGAAGCGTGTCGAAATGAAACAAAAAATCTAATTCTAGGCGGTGTTATGAACTGAGGAGAGATAAGTTTTCCACAACATTTGATTGAAAACAAAGAATAAATTTAAATTTTGTTTGTGTTTATTTTAATTTTCTGTCCATCACTTATGTAAAAGAGCTACGATAGAAAGCTGCTATCTAGAGATAATAAAGTAGTTATAACACATTATTTTGGATACATTAGATAAAAGGCTAGAATTAGTTTTTAATGTACACGAGGAAACTAATACTTTATTTCCTATAGACCAATGCGGGAACCTTAATAATGTAAAAAAAAAAAAAAGAAAGCAAGCAAGCAAACATATCCAGCATTCAGTTATAGACGTTTTGGAATATTTCTATGGATGATAGCATCAGAGTTGAGTTCTGTTAAAAGTGATCTTCATAAACTTTTTTAGATTTATAGCAGCCTGTACCTCAGAATATATAAAGTCTGTGTAAACCATATCATTTCATAATACTGTGAGTGTCTGTTGAATTTTCACTTTTTGTAGTAGAGAAAGAAATAAGTTGTTGATTTTGATTATGTTATTGGTTTCACTTCTCTCTGTTACATATATTAAGACCTAGAGTTATAACACTTTCAACTCATTCTGTAATTCATTTATCACTTTAATTAAATTTACTCCTCGAAGATGCTATTTCTGATATTACTACATCTCTCAGAGACTTTATCTGATTTAGCATTTCCTTAGATGTTTTGATTTGTTCCGAATTCAGTTGATCCATTTTATACAATAGCTTGTCAGATAAGTATTTTATCAGTGATGTAGTTGTATGTTCCGTTCACTATGCAAAGTTGTTAATTTCCCTTGTATTGGTTTAATGTTGTTGCTTACGTAGGCTTTACTGTCCTCGCACTCTATTGTCCACCTCTACAAGCGGAAGAGGAACCGTCAAGCATGCGACAACCACCGTGGCATCTCCCTATTATCCACCGCAGGGAAAATACTGGCCAGAATTCTGCTAAAT
>JAECUM010054765.1:0-32553 GCA_016617855.1 Megalonaias nervosa
TATGACTGGTTGATACAGTTAGCGATTATGGCAATAGCATAGGTTACCAGAACATGACCTCTATGCGGTCGTTGTTAGATCTTCATATAACAGCGGAGATCTGATTTTAATTAGATTATGGATCAGTCTGTCTCACTCATGATAAAACCCCACTAAAGCTTCACTTATTAACAGTAAACTTGCACTGTCTGTGAATTTGGGATGAGTATATTTGTGTGGAATATAAATAAACACCGAGGTAAACGATTCATTGAAAAAGCTTGAAATTGTTTTTGCAATCACAGCATGTATTGCCATCAATATTCAGAACTATAGTGTTTTTATCTTCGATTTAAAAGTAGTAACCTTTCAATATTCAAAACTATATTTCTGTTTACTTTGGTTTTGTAGTTATAATCCAGAATTTTTAATTGTTACCAGACGTTCTTGGACTATTTGTATTTAAGTGTTCGGATTTAGCTCACTTAGTCCCCCTTTCAACATTGTTCTTTAATTTACAGAAATTTTGATTCGGATCAGGGTCATTCTTTTTTCTATAGATATAATAGTAAATGAACCCTATGTCTAATATTTTCTATACTTGCTGGAGACATCCAAGATTCTCTTTTTTGTTTCATCTTCACAAAAAGAGCAATACTATCTAAGACAAAGTGAAAATGCTCTCTAAATGAAATTCGTAATTGTGTTTTAAAATAAATTCCAAAACACCTTATTGTTTTGCAATTAAGCCTTCTTTATTATTTTAGACCTGATTTTCAGTGTCGTGTATGTTGATTTGTTGGCAATCATTCTTGTACAATTAACAAGCAAATTGTCACTCAACCCTAATAGTCACTCAACAATAAAAGTCACTCAACCCTAAAAGTATGGTTCCTGGCAAACAATTATTGTGGTCAGACAATGTTGAAATGAATTATTAATATGTGGTTCGTTAAACAATCAATTCTTCAAGAATAGCTAAAATTACGAATTTTAAAAATATTTACATCTTTACAATCGTTATGAGTCTATTTAATCTTATATCCATTTATACTTTAAATAGGTGTCCAGTCCACGTGCAAACATGCTTTCTCCTCAGTGCTCTAATATCCGAGTAGTATAGTGATTCTAGCGGGGTCGAACATTACATTTCGCTGTATTAAAAATCTCAGCTGCTGGCTTTATATTGAGTCCAGTGGGGTCTAACATCAGATTTACCTAATATACAACACTCAGCTGCTGGCAGTCTATTGAATCTAGTGCGGTCTAACATCAGATTTCCGTACCATTTGACTCTTCTCTGCTGTCAGTATATCGAGTCTAGTCGGGTGTAACATCTGATTTCCTTATATTACAACTCTCAGCTGCTGGCAGTATATTCAGTCTAATCGGGTATAAACTACTGCATCCAATCAAAATCAGGATGTTCAAATTTGAACACTGTTCTTACATACTCGATACAAGAGGAGCACGCAACTGGAATGGACTGATAATAAGCACTTTGCCACTGTCGTTCCATGTTTATAAAAATACATCCTTTCCCTCAAATACACCTATAATGGCTTCTCTTTGGTACGTAGTCATACTAGTAGTTAAGTAAAAGGAGGTTTCTGGCTCAATACCCCCCCCCCCAAAAGCTCCAGACAAAGACAACGATGTTGTTTCTGGCCACCCCCCTGGGAAAACACGCTCAGGATGTACCCGAAACGCAGTGTTACTTATAGGCTCATTTAAAAGTAACAAAAGAAAAGAGTCAAACCAACAAGCTTTGTCAGTTTTAACAAAAATAATTTATTCCCTAGAAAACACAGTGAAAAGGTGAAAATAGAAAATAGGACTTACAGTTTGTGAAGACAATCCAAACATTTATCCTAGTACTGAAAAAATACAAGTCCTATCACTAAATAGTTTTAACTGAATCCTGGTTCGAATCTTGATGACGTTCCAAGATGGAGGATGATGGCGTCAGGTGAAGTCTTTATACGAATGTCAAGAATTCCACGTTGAACCACAACTTGTAATGTTTCAATTTAGAATAAATTTCCATCGAATGTCTTTGTCACTTGTATAGTTCTCCAGGGAATAAATTATTATATTCTAAAAAAATAGATGAACTTCTGAATAAGCTGTCATCTATGATAAAACATCTCGAGCTCCAAAGATGTAAAAATACAACTCTTTATGCTCCTAGTAGAAACATATCCTTCTTCTTGAAGATATATTGTATCACTGAATATTTCACGGGGATCTGAGTATTTTTAAACTGAACTAAGACGCCATTTCAAGCGCGCACGATGAAACGCGTGACTATTTCATCATCAAATAGCGCAGTAAACAATGCAATTTCACGTGGGCCAGGAAAATGACCTTGACAATAACCAATCGTTTTCGCGTAGTGTTTACTCAATCGACAAACCACGGCAGGATAAAATCGTGCTTATGCGAGTCATACTACGTTTAATATAAACATAATATCTCTTTCAAAAAATATCAGATCCCGTGAAAATAATCATTACAATAAAATATAATGATACAAAAATAAAATAAAAAAGAATTTAAAATTAACACACAAGTAATTAAATTACATATTTGTAACACGCAGGTTGTATTGGGGATGACAATATTGTGACTGGATCTTTTTTGGGAGGGTACTGATCCAGAAACCCTCTTTTTATCTTACTACTGAAAATTTATTATTTATTACTTGGTTGCTTGATAATCTTTAACGTTAGACAAAATTTATACTTGACTATTTCTAAAGGTTTAAACAAAATTTACTTAACCTTGCCAATATTATTTTGACTATCACTATCACATTCTACTTGATATGTTCGCTGATACCTATTTTCACACTTGCTAATTCACGTTGGGAGAATATAAGTTAACATACTGTCAATGACACGAAATTCATGTATTAAATCGTCCATGTTGTATTTGACGCCACACAAATATGATTGTATTTGATCAGGTAATAATTTATAAGTCACACTTGAAGTTTTACAAGAACTTTGTAATCGCGGCTAAATTCGTTTACAAGCGGTTGATAAACTTACACCAACTCCTGATATTATCAACAAAAACGGATTTAATAATGCTCAGCTTGAGATAATACCAGAGCTAGTCATTAGCAAAGGTAAATAAGAAATTATCCGTCAGATTCTGCTGTAATATTTGTAACATCTCTTTACACACCAGAGTTTGTTTTTTTATAATAAAACTTGTAGTACTGCATTAGCGCATCAAGTTCAGATTTTGGAATCTCTTCCGAAACATGATTGAAAATCTATAATTTGCTTTTTCATTGTCGATTATGCTGGAGTAAAAATTGTACTACCAACAACAGAATCAAGTAATTGACGAAATTTATCGTTGGCGGAATCTGCAAGAAAATTTCTATACTTGTCATAAACATCTGAAGAAGTATCTTTAATTTTCATCTGTTAATACTTCGCTCATTCTTACCCACTTGTAAGAATTAAATTCAGATTTTACAGATTTAACGTCATTGACAAGATCTGCATAATATTTTTCTGTTTTATCAATAAATCCAATTACTAAACTTACTTCGTCGAGACTAAGATTTTTAAGTGTAAGATGTTTTCTTAGAATCACATACACGTAACTTATTTGCTTGACAATATTTTTTGAGACAATAATACCTAATACAACACCAAGTTTTTCTCGTAGTATTTTATAATCTTTTGTAAACACCTTTTCGATCTCGTCATAGTAATTTCTTATTGACAATTCCCTTGAACGTCTCATTGTTGGTAATGGAATATCGTCTGGTATATCATAGAATGTTTGGGTAGCGTCGTGAACTTTTATATCGCTGATCTCATCAAAAAAGTTATTTTCTCCGTGGCATCTCTACATCAACCGGTAGATCGAGTTCTGCAATTACCTTTAATGATTTACTGACAATAACCGGATCAAAAGTTACATCTTCATCAACATGAGGTAATATTGCATTAGCGTACGCCTTAAACATTTTACTGACAATAACCGCATCAAAAGTTACATCATCAACATGAGGTAATATTGCATTAGCGTACGCCTTAAACATCTTCTGTATTCTCTACAACTTCAAGTAAAGTTTTTTTTATCGGGATAATCCATACCAAACTCAATAAATATTTGGCGTTTGCTAAACTTATCATTCAGATTTGGATTTTTTGATAGTTTATTTTTTCTTTTGTTATTTGCCAAATCATCAAGTCCTCTAAGCATACGTTTTATTCTATTTTCTTCAGGTTTTTTTTTTTTTTACCATGCGCTTTTGGTTTTATTAAACTTGATTTAATTATCTAATCCACGTTTTCTTTGCTTAGTTCGGTTAATATTTTTTTCATTAAATCTTCCACTTTTTTTGTTCTTCACGACAGTCGTCAGTGACAGAATTTACTTAGAAAATCAAAGTCTCTGATAGCTTTTTTAGTTGAGGCGCGCGCATTCCAAGTACGCGGTGAAAATTATCTGTGATCGCTGGTAGGTGACTTATTTTTAATGGATTTGATAGATCAAATAACTTCTTCATCTCGTTGATTTGGTTTTAGCGTTTGCTTCTGCTATTTGATCTTCAGTCAAATAAGCAAGATTTCTGATTCCAATATCAATTTTCTGTTACAAACATTATCATACAATTCTTTTGCCACAGTCATAACTGGTGGGTCTCTCGTTGTGTCTGACATTATTTTACACTGTCCGATTAAATTTTGATCTGACTACGGATTTATATTTGATCGTCGACGGTGTATATTTGAAATGATGTCAGACCAGTACACGCACTTTTCGCAGCGACAGCGTACAATAGAAAATATAAATACTTATTAACTGCATTTGCCGCTGAAATTGTAAAATATTGCATTGTCGAAATATACGTGTTTGCTGTACTATACAGCGTTGTCCAGGTCGCATTATCGTTAGATCATTCCAAATGCCAGTTATTTCCGCTGTACTGCGTTGAAGCAGTTGCAGCAGATTCAACTCGGTTATCAGCTGCCTCAACAAGTGTTGAAATATATCCGACATTGTTTTTGGTACGTTTTATACCGCCACCAGAAACAGAATCAACGTACGCTTTGTTGGTTAGATCGGCAGGATCAGCTGGAGTATAATTTGTTGTTACTTTTTGCCGTTCATCGTAATTGGGCCTTTCATCACACCACCAGCAAGTGCCAAATGATCGGCATTAACTGCGGCAGATACAGCTGTTATTGCTGATGTGTTACTGTCGTCAATGTATTTCTTATTTATCAAGTCAATTTAGGCGGCAGGAGTATACGATGATGTTATTTTGTTGGATCCCATATCTAACGCTCCAGACATTGTATCTGCGGATAACTTAACGAAGTTGCTTTTGACAAATTTAACATTAGCCAGCCAATCATCGTTGGCCAACGTTGTATTGTCAAGTTGTGTATTGTATCCAATCTTACCTACCATATCAATTGAGCCGGTCATTGATCCACCTGACAAATATAAATAAGGTGTTAGTGCGCCTTTTAATTGAGCGTAACTTACTGCGTCTGTATCATCAGCTGGGGGTGAGTTTATTGATAATCCAGTTACTTTTGCATTGCTTGACAAAGTTAAATTGCCAGACATTGTATTACCAGTTTTCTTTACTGCAGCATCATATACAGACTTTACTTGATTGTAACTTGCTGCTTGACTTGTGTCCAGATTAGATAGTGAAAAATCTTGTTCAAGTCCGATAATCTTTTTACCGGACGTTATTGTTAAATCACCAGATAATGTACTACCAGATAGTGGTAATATTTTATCGTCAACAGATTTTAATTGAGCGTAACTTACTGCTTGAGTTTCATTCAAATTTGCCGGTGGATATGTGGTTTCCAAGTTTATAATTTTTTTTACTTGACATATCAGTGTTGCTGGTCACTGTTCCACCGGCGTTATCAATATTGTTATCGTCGACGGTTTTTAATTGCGAGTAACTTACCGCTTGTGTGTTATTCACGTTTACAGGCGGGTATGTTGCTTCAAGACCCGTTGATTTGGGATTGACAAGTTGCCGGTCATTGTATCACCAGATTTCTTAAGATACCCTGATAAATTTACATTTCCGTTTGTTATCACGGTGTCGGATGACTCTGATCCGGTTAATGTTGTTCCGAATTTCGTGTAGTAACTCATCGTTTATTATCTTACGGCTATTTGCTGCATAACTGTAATTTTAATGACAGTCGAGTATATATTTACGCAATTAATCCACAACAAGATAAATACGAATTGTTAAATGATTACAACGACACCTTGCGCGATAAATTTGGTTCTGGCGAAGGTATTTTTTCTGATAAAATAACCGGAAGGTTTGATTCCGGTAAACGAAGTTGATTCGTCCGAACAAAAAATAATTATTTTTGACGATATTCCACTAAACAACGCCGAGATGAATAAAATACGATCTTATTTCTCGTTGTCACGTAACATAAAATGTAATGCGGTTTATCTTGACCAGAGTTTTTATAACGTGGACAGATTTATGGGAAGAAATACAGGATGTTTTATAATGTTTCCCAGACTTGACAATGTTGACGTGCGAAATATTGCAAATGAGCAATGTGGTGACGTACCCAAAGACAGGTTTACCGAGTTGTTATCATGAAGCAACCGCAAACAAATAAGAAATTATCCGTCAGATTCTGCTTTGCACTTTGAGATTATTTTATAAAGTTTAGACAAAATTTCATACCCTATCATCACCATACTTGTTTTAAAATAATTTTCATAACTGCTAACTCTCATTGGTAGAATATATGTCAACATACTGTCAATAATACGGAACTCACGTATTAAATCGTCCATATCATATTTTATACCTCACAAATAAGATAGTATCTGATCTAGCAATTCTTTTACACGCTGTTGCAAGAGAAACACCAACACCAGATATTATTAACAAAAACGGGTTTAATGATGCTTCACTTGAGATTATACCAGAGCCAGTCATTAGCAGTGGTAAATATGATATTAACCGAAGTATTTTGCTATAATTCTTGTAACATTGTTTTACACACCAAAGGTTTTTATGATAAAATTTGTAATATTGCATTAGTGCGTCCACATCATGTTTAGGAATTTCCTCTGAAACATGATTGAAATCGATGATCTGTTTTTTCATTATACAATATTTTTTTAAATAATTTTTTACATGATAGTAAAAGTTCCATCACCAACAATTGAATGAAGAAATTCACGAAACTTATTATTGTTAGGATCAGCTATAAAATCTCTATACTTGTCATAAACATCTGATGAAGTATCCTCATATCGTTCATCTGTTAATACCTCATTTTTCTTTCACCAACTGTAGGAATTAAAATTTCTCCAAACGAATATTTCAGTATTATACCAATCTGTTTCATTTACCAAACTGTTGCATTCGCTTTCTGTTCTATCGATAAACCCGATCACCAAGCTTATCTGATTCAACATAAAATTTTTGAGAACTAGATGTTGTCGGATAATTGCTTATGCGGCTATACAATTTATCAGCATTACTTTTCTGAGATAGTTTTTATTGCTTATACCTTCTTTTAGAACTAATCTGCTCACTTTTTCTAGTAGTTTCCTGTAGGGTTGTGTGTATATTTTATCAACTTCGGTGTAATAATTTCGTAATGACAATTGTCAAGAGCGTAAGAGAGACGGCAGTGGAACAACATCTTATTCACTGATGCCGTAGTAAGAATTAAGTTTTCGTGGAATGTATGCTGATTCAACCTCATTGAAAAACTCTTCTCGCTCAACATCATCTTAATCATCAACTTCCTCGTTAAAGTCTTCGATTATTTTCAGCGATTTGTTAGCAATAATTGGATCAAATTCTTGTATTTTACCTGGACGTACCATTTGTATAATTGCGTTTGAGTACGCTTTTATCATCAACGTTGCATCTGTTAATATATTACCAACAACTTTAAGTATGGTTTGCTTGTCGTGATAATACATCCCAAGATTTTTAAATATTTCTCGTTTTGAAAAACTATCGCTTAAAATTTTGTTTTTGTTTATTTATTTTTTTTTCAGCTAGTTTGTCAAGACGACTATGATTGTCGTTTATTCGTCTTTCTTCCTGCGCTCTTCCAACATAAGCTTGTGCTTTTATTAGATCTGATTGTATTATCAAATCTGTATTTTCCTTCCTGAGCTCAAGCGATATATTTTTAGCAGGATTTCAACTTGTTTTTGTTCTTCTTGACAATCATCAGGATGACAGTATCTGCTTCTAATACCAAAGTTTCTTATTGCTTCTATTAGTTGTGGTCCTTGTATATACATGATACGAATAAAATTATATTGGGCTTTTGTTAATACAAATATAACCAAGATCTAAAAAAATTTCATGTGGTTGATTGTGTTTGCCGCTGTTGATTTGCTGTCAACACCTTTTGTAGAAATATCTTTGTTGGGGTTAAAAATATGATCGTAAAATTCTCTTGCAACGGTTATAATTGCTGGTTCAGACATAATTTCACAACATTAGATTAAATTTGATCGTAGAGCGCGTATATTTGAAATGCTGTCAATCCTGGAAACGGACCTTCAGCAGCGACAACATCAACTCGAAAATACAAGTACTTGTTAACAGTATTCGCAGCTGAAATTATAAAGTATTGTTTTGTTGAAATATACTTGTTTGCTGCACTATACAATATTGCCCAGTCAATATCATCGTTTGATCCTTCCAATCGCCAATTATGATTTCGCTTAACACTAGAGTTTAATCTGCCGCGCAAATGAAATTGCCAAATAGCAAATGAAACAGGACATTTAATTTTAATCCAAAAGTCTTTAGTTTCACCATTAGTCCTCCATTTTTGTCTATAATCAACAGCGAAATCGTGATGAGGATAGTTTTCAGGATAATGTGTTGATGCGCTTACTTCAAACTCAACTCGGTTATCAGATGCCTCAAAAAGTGTTGGAATATATTCACCATTGCTTTTGGTTCGTTTTACACCACTAGATAGACTATCAACATACGCTCTATTTGTCAGATCATTAAGGTTAACTGGAACATATGTTGTTGTTATTTTGTTGGCTCTCATATTTATGTTGCCTGACATTGGTCCACCGGATTGTCTTAAATACGGGGTGAATGTTCCTTTTAACTGAGCATAACTAATAGCATCAGTATCATCAGCTGGTGGCGAGGTTATCGGTAATCCGGTTATTTTTGAGTTATTGCTCATTATCACGTTGCCTGTCATTGTGCCGCCGTCCTTTTTAAGCTTGTTATGGTCAACCGGTTTTAGTTGAGCATAACTCACCGCTTGTGTATTATCAACATTTACTGGTGGATATGTGGTTTCCAACCTAACAATTGTTTTACTTGACATGTTAATAGCACCTGTAACCGTTCCACCGGTTTTATCAATCTTGTTGCCATCCACATACTACAACTGTAAATAACTCACCGTTTGGGTTTGATTCAAGTTTGCTGGCGGATACGCGGTTTCCAATTTATAATTTTTTCCCCTGACATATCCAAGTTAACGTTCCTCCTGTTAATGATAGTTTATTATTCTCTATCGTTCTTAACTGTGAGTAACTTACCGCTTGAGGAAGATCAATCTTTAGTGGCGGATAATCTAATTCTAAACCAAGTACTCGCTGATTTGACATTAATAAATTGCTTGTCATTGTATCACCGGGGTTTTTTGGGGGTTTTTTTGTTTTTGTTTTTTTTTTTTTTTACAAAAGCTGATGCATCAGTTATTGTTTGTTCGTCAGCAGAAGTGAATCCTGTGAGCGTTGTTCCAAATTTCCTGTAATAGGTCATATTATGTAAATTATATGACATAACATTATATATAACATAAAATTATATAACAAAATGTCAAAGTCGTCGACGACAATAAAGCATCGATATTAAATTTTGATACCGAATGATTAATCAAGCTTAAACATAACAACGAACTCCGGATTGTCATTATCTTATTGTTGATCGTACAGGATCTGGTAAAACAAATCTGTTATTGAATGTTTTGCTCAACGATAACTTTATTTACAACCTAGTTTACATCTATACAATTAATCCACAGCAGGACAAATATGAGCTATTGAGCGAATATAACGATAACCTTCGTGATGAACTTGGAGTCGGTGATGATACATTTTTGATAAAACAACCGGAAGATTTAATTCCCGTCGATGAACTTGATTCGTCCGAACATAAAATAATTTGTATTTGACGATATTCCGCTAAACATTCAGGAGATGAACGAGATTAAATCATACATTTCATTATCACGTACCAAAAGATGTAATTCGATTTATCTTGCTCAAGGGTTTTATAACGTAGACAGATTTATTCGTCGAAATACTGGATGTTTTATACTGTTTCCTGGACTAGATAATATCGATGTAAGAAATATCACAAACGAGCAGTGTGGTGATGTAACAAAAGATAAATTTATTGAACCATATCATCAAGCAACAAAAGATAAATACAATTTCTTTTAATTTGATAAACTAGCACGTGTTCCAGCTAAAATGTTTCGTTGCTGTATTGACGAATTTCTTATAGATTAATTTTATAAAGCGTATGAAAATAAATGATGGAAAAACATCTACAAAGGATTGAACTACTAAAGAAATTTATTGAAACTCGAGCTGCCTTTAAGAAAAGAGTGCAAGAAGCACGCCAAAAACGAGTTCAAGTAGAAGAAGCAACAGCTAAGCTTTTAAGCCGGTTACTGAGGCAGTACTTGGCAAACAACCAGAAACAGCAGCTTTGTCTCCAGAAGAACTAAAAAAATTACAAGAAAAAGGTTTGTTAGGTTTACTAGGGGTACAAACAAAGGAAGAAACCAAAAGAATTGCGGGGGACCTTGTGAGAACCATGAACATTGCTGATCCTGTTGCACGACAGACCAAGCTTGATTGATTAATAAATAACCCTCTTGAGCTTCAGCGAGCAGTAGCGATATCAGCAATTAATCCCGGCGAGTTAAAAAGGCTAATAGAAGATGTGACAAAACAAACTAAGGAATTATCTGAGGAACAAAAACGAATAGCTGAAGTTACCATAGAATATTTGCCTTCTGAAGGTCAGGCAATATTCTATAGACAAAAAGCACGTTCTGGAATATCAGAAGCGGAATAGGAATAATTTTTTGTTAAAAATGATGTCAACAACTTTGGCAATATTTGAAATTGGCCAAAAGAAAAATATGACAACTTAAGAGACAAATTACGTCGAATTATCAATAGTGGATTAGATTATGAATAAAACATGGAAAATTTAAGGGGAACAAAAGCTTTTTTAAGAGCGGATGATTTTATTAGAGATGCAATTATCGCTACAGTAATACTTTAAACAACATTACAGCATCGAAATAGACCATTGGGTTATGATAAATCATAGTCTTTTAGGAGGCTTTAAAAAAAATATGAAAACGAACGAGATAAAAGATTACCATAGGAAAAATCAGAGAAAAAAACAGAGGAAAAACCAGATGAAACAACCGGATCTGGTGTTAAATTTTTACATCAAACGTTGAAATGGTTGACCGACTAATCTTGTTGATATCATCGAAAGAAGCTGGAAGTGAAACTACAGAAATCAACAACGGAATTGTTGATATATTAGATCATTTTCGACCGAGCGGAATATTAACATCGTCCGAGTACCAATTTTACTCAGCGATCTTCTTGCGTAACAATAATCTAACAAACTTGATATAATTAAGGACAATGTCATTAACATCGACAACTTTATTGTTAGATTCATCACAAACGACAAAAAACAGCGCAAACTTTTCAGTCTATTATAATCCTCCAATAGAGCTAGACGCTAATAAACAATACGAAATTGGATTGATTTCTGCTACAATATGGCATTCCATGGCAAATGTAAAAACAAACGTCAATGACGACTTTACATTTAATCATGGCGCGTGGGTATCAGTTAAAGTACCTCAAGGGGCGTATAACGTAATTGATCTTAATATAACGATAAAGGAACTAATAATAAAAAACAGCGGCAACGCCAACGGCGTCGCAGACAATTTTGAGCTAACTCCTAACTATAAGACACTACGAGTTAGAATAACACTAAAAATAATTTGATGATCAATTTTTCACCGGCGAATAGTATTGCATCGTTGCTAGGATTTAATCATCGACAATACGGCAGAACTGTAGAACAAAATATATCATATGATGGAGATTTACCTGTTAACATAACAGAAGTAAATACAATTTTAATCAATTGTTCTTTTGAACTAGGATCTTATTCAGCGTTAGGAAGCCAAGGTCAAACGATTTATAGTTTTTTACAGTGCCGGCTTACCAAATAGGCAGAGTAGGCACCGGCTTAGGGGCCCCGCGACAACGGATCAATAATATTGAATTGATTTGATCTTGATGTATTAGGAGATAATTTGCTAGGGGGGCCCGGAGATTTCGACTGCCTAGTGGCCTCCACATGGTTTAATCCAGCACCGGTTTTTCACCAGATGTTCCTCCAGGATCTCTGATGCAAATTACTCCGAGGCAATCAATATACTATCCGATTAATCTTGAGAATCAAATAACAAGTATAACAATGCAGCTAACGGATCAATCTGGAAGACAAATAGATCTTAACAATGAAATTGTCACATATTACTTACACTTACGCGCAACATAGTCGCCGAAAGTTATTGTAAAAATTAATTTTGTAAACCTATATTTTAATAACAAGATGAGACGAAAACCAATTTATAGAAGGAAAATTATCGGTGGATTTTTTTGAAATATATTTACAACAATTGCTGAAAATATACCAGGAATAGCTCGTAAAGTAGTACCAATTGCACTTGACGCCAGGAAAGCTTTTCCGACTGGAGCAGCATCTACAGCCGCCACCGCAGTCGGACAAAAGATCGCTGATAAAATTAAAGGCAGCCCACCAGCAGTACCAATAGCGACAACGTTCCCAGCGACACCTGTTGTATTGCCTACCGAAACTGAAATAAAACAAGGAGTAACAGATATTGTGCCAACAAAAGAAACAGAATGAGCTATGATAGCTACAACAAAAAAATTATTATCGCCGCGTGGTGAAGAAATAGTAGGTAAACTTGTAAGAAAAACAAAGCCGATGGTGGTGACTCCAGCTGCTTTTTAGTCACCGACGACGTTGTCGTTGGAGTTTTGTGTGGCTATTATAAAATAAAAACGATGTCAGCTAAAATTTATTTTGATCTTGCTGAAGAACATGATATTGACGACGCTGTAATCGAGTTTGAATACGTCGAGTACCTCGCCGAAAACTCAAACGAACCGAATAAAGCTGGAGTTAGAACCTTTAATACACGAGACGAAGACGTATTTTTATTATCGCATAAGGTAATGTTAGAAGTACATGGTTGATGAATAACAATAATTGGTGGTAATATTGCAGATGGTGCAGAAATTGCGCTTGTCAATAAGGGCTGGAGTTTATTTAAAAGCGCCAGATACCAACTAGCCAATCACACCGTGGAAGATATTTCAATGCACTTACCAGTAGCAAGTACAAAACTTAATATTGTTTCGTTTAGCGATGTTTATACGAGATCGGTTGCCACAAATATGATGTGGTTCAAAGACACAAGTTCAGGACAAGCTGCTTCAGGCGAATTTATTTCAGGTGGTACTCTTACGCACGGCGCTGACGCTGCTGCAGATCTTGTGATTGTCAGAAATTTTCTTATAGGGAACACCGCAAAACTTGGTATAGATGTACTAGGTGCAGCAGTAGATGTAAACGCTGTAAGGAGTTCATTAACAGTAGCATGTAATAATCTGGGTATAACACCGCCAGGTACAGCTGATGAACGTGTTGCGATGTTAAATTTAATAAACGGTGTTATTATTACACGTAACTTAAGATTCGAGGGATATGCCAAAAGAAAAGCGTTTGTGGCGGGATCTCGCCAAATAACGATGATGTTTCCGTTAGGCACAATATTTGGATTTTGTCGTGTTCACAACAAAGTTTTTCGTTGACTAAAACATACTCTTATTTTAGATCGAGCGGACCAAAATGATTGTATAATGCATGCTGATAGAATAGCTGATGGATGGTTTGATATTACAAGATTAGCGTTATGGATGCCACGAGTTGTTCCATCAACCAGCAAGACGATGAAACTTGAGAAGACGTTGACCGCGTGGACGAAAAAGACATATTTTGAGCAAAACTAAATTTATGGGACAGCTATTACTAACGCAACTGATTACACATGGCGTGTTACAACCGCTCCGAGTGAACAACTTCCGAGACATTTGTTTTTTGCATTTCAACTACAGGAACGTCGTAATTATCAAGCACAAAACAATTTCGTATTTGATAACCCTAATGTTAGAAGAATCTATGTCAGAGTAAATTCAAAACAATATCCCGAACGAGCAATCGAATGCAACTTTGATAACAATGAAAATAGAAACATTACAACAGCTTACATGTATCTCACGGAAGCAATACAAAAATATCAGGACGCTGATAGTGGAAGCCAAATATCTGTCGAAAAATTTCGATCACTATACAAAATCTTCTCCTTCGACATATCAAAGCAATCCGAACGATCTATTGGATCTACAGCTGATATTGAAGTTACTTGGACGCTTAGCGAGGCTCCAGCTGCAGATCATCCGTTTTATGCATACGCGCTAGTTGTCAGCGATAGATATTTGACAATCGACGCAGTTGCAGGAAAAATGAATGTACAAGTTTAATCTAACAAAATTGATATAATGAAAACCGAGTACACAACAAGAGAAATATACCTAACGCAAGGAGAAGTTGCAAAATTAGCAGCAGCGGTTGCTAAACGTCATTCTGTTTCTTTAACGATATATCCGACGACGGCGACAACAACAGAGTCGTCGAAGTCTCCAAAAACAGCTGTTAAAATAATGTTGACGCAACAGCAGATTAATAAACTTGATCGGAAAGCTATTTTAGGAAAACCGTTTGTTCTTAAACTATCTGTTGCACAATTAACAGCGATGCCAAAACAAGGCGGATTTTTTTTTTTTACCAGCACTTTCAATGATAGCTAGTACTATTATACCAAAGATTTTACCAGTGCTAGGAACACTGGGAGTAGCAGCAGCATCATGAGCAGTATCAGGAGCAACTAAAAGAGCAGTATCCGGAGATGGTATCAAACAGATCTATCGTTGATGAAGTTTTATGTAACAGCAAATAATATAATGCCAGGTAGAAAGACAAGATCGTCAACAACTAAAAAAAAAAGAAGAAAACGAAACGTCCTCGGTCAACAAAACAAGGGAGGTTTATTCCAGTCGCCCCGCTTCTAGCGGGATTAGCGGGAAGTCTGCTTCCGAATCTACCAGGAATCGGACGCAGAATGACTTTACCAGGGACCAGACGCCGTTGACGACGTCTGCGACGTTGACAACGACTGTCGCGTTGAGCAATTTTGATATAATTGAAAAAATAAAATCTGACGACAAATTCGTCGAAGACGGATTTCGCGGAGTATTTTCTAAGGATGAGCTTGATAACGTACCAACAAGTGGCTCGGGTATCATAAACATACAAGACTTTAACGATGGATCTGGTACTCATTGGGTTGCTATTTACGACAATAATTATTTTGATTCGTTCGGTCTACCTCCGAGTGATCTTATAAAAAATATATTTTCAAAACATTTTGAAAATAAAATTACTCGTCTAATCAACTTCAGCCGATTGGAACATCAGCTTGTCGTTATTATTGTATCGTGTTTATCAAACAAATGTCAAAAGATCACAATTTTTAAAATTTGTTTTGCAGTTTGATAGGCGTCCAAGCAAAAATAACGACAATATAGCAATAAATTTTGTGTGACAATCAGGTATAATATGTCGCAAACGATAATGTATTGCCTCAAATGTAAAACTAAAACGCCTAACAAAGACGAAAAAGTGGAAAAAGCAAAAAATAACAGAACGATGTTAAAAGGTATTTGTATTGTTTGTGGTTTAAAAAAAGTGTGCTTATTTCTTCAAAGGTGTCTCAACTCTTGACTTCATTGTTGGTATCCTCTCCGATAAAGCCGATGAAATTGCCTTTAACAAAATCGTTGGCAGTGACGTCGCCGACGACTCCGTTGTTAGGTTCCGGGGTGGATAGAATTATTTTAGTCGATGATTAAAATAATGATGAATCGAAGTTGTAATTGTGGTTGTGATAAAAATCTTTGCGTAGAACAAGATAAAATTGTTACCTATTGTCAGTCATGCAATCGCCCTGAGGTAATTGCCTCTGGACTGGATATACACAAAGTTATTGGTAAGTTACCAAAACCTAAAGGTGGTTGGACATTACCAGGTCACAAATATACTGAATCGTATAATCCGCTAGATAAACAACTAGACGAAAATGATAACCCATTACCTAGACAAGAGACTTATAATCAAGTTGATGCAATAGCAATGACTCACGACATCTGTTATCGTGATAACGAACAAGATAAGCATGGTTGCGAAAAGGTAATGCTAGATGAACTTAAAGATATGAAACCTACAAATCTACGAGAACGATTTGATAAAAGACTGGTTCAAGGAATAATCGGGACAAAATATAATCTTTGTCTCGGAGAAAAATTATACGACAATAGCGTGTAATCGCCGGCGATGCAATCGCTTGCGGCTGAATTACACAAACCTAAAGAAAAGTTTTACGCGACGTAATGTTGTCGCGAATGCCGTTGATTATATCTGGGCAATGGATTTAGTTGATATGACAAATTTTGCTCATTTCAACGATAATAATAAATACTTGTTTAACGTTATTGACGCTTTTAGTAAATATGTGTTTAGTATACCCGTTATAGATAAAACATGAAAATCGATAACCGATGCACTAAAACAAGTAATAACAAGTACAGAAAGAAAACCATATAAAATTTGGACCGATAATGGAGCAGAGTTTTTTAATAAAAAAATTTGAGCAGTTTTTGGAATAAAATAACATAAAAAAAAATTTGTTACGGGAAACGAAGGAAAAAGCGTTTTCGTTGAAAGATTGAATCGTGCACTAAACGATCTGATACATAAACATTTGACAGCTAAAGACACTAAACGGTATGTTGATGACCTTCCACAGATCGTTGATAACTACAATAACACAAAACCTAAATCTATTAAAATGTCAACAAACAACGCAATTAAAAATCCGATTCTTGCAAACGAAAACATGTATTGGCGGCACAAATTTAAAGTCGGTGATCGAGTTCAAATTTCATTAACAAAAAATGTATTTGAAAAAGGATTTACATGGAACTGGAGTGAAGAAGTATTTGTCATTGATAAAGTTTTAGTAACAATACCTGTAACGTACGCGCTAAAGGATCTAGCATTTGAGCCTGTAATTGGTAGCTTTTACGAACAGGAACTACAGTAAACTGCACAAGATACTTTTGTTATTGAACGAGTAATCAAAAAGCTTGGTAATAAAAGCCATGTTATGTGGCGCGGATATAGTGATAAATTTAATAGTTGGATACCAACCAAATAGCTAAGCGAGATTAGTACTGGGAAATATTGTTTTTGTAAATTTCCTCATACTTACGTAAGACAGATTTACATTTTACAGGCTTACACAACGATATTAGATATTGTCGACGATCATCAGAGATCGTCCTCAGATTAAATACCTTAACAAAGATAAAATCAAATTTTATATTTTTCTGTCGGTCTGGAATTTTGATGTTCAAGAACGGCTTTATCAGCTGCCAAAACGACCGATTTTCATCTACTGTAAAGTTAAATTGCAAAGTTTTCTTTGTGATATGATATTTTACGTTATATCGACCAGTTGTCGGTCTTCCATAACATTTTTTTTTATCCCAAGACGTTGTACTGACATCGTCAGCGAC
The DNA here is from genome assembly GCA_016617855.1 of Megalonaias nervosa. Taxonomy (NCBI): domain Eukaryota; kingdom Metazoa; phylum Mollusca; class Bivalvia; order Unionida; family Unionidae; genus Megalonaias; species Megalonaias nervosa. The sequence continues at coordinate 17,869 of JAECUM010054765.1, forward strand.
TTAATCGTCGACGTCAGCAAAGCTGGAGTTGACATTATCTTCAATAACTTTGTCCACGACTTTGTCGTCGACATGAACATCGGTTTCTTGTATTGTGTCTGATGGAGTTAATGGTGTATCGTAGATATACTTTAGTTTTTCTAAGAGACTCATACTATAATTTTGCGTATCTTTAAATAATATAAAAAAATGGACAAGATAAGATATATCGAGCAAGTTAGGGTTTATAACTTCAGTATCCTCAAAAAAGCAGTAAAAAAATGTTAGCGGGCGAAAAAATATCTTGTTTAACGTATTTTTAGTTCGCGGTGGAAGCGATAAAATTTTATTGACCGACACTGAAAGAAAACAATTATATAACGATAAAAATATTAGTATAATGTATGATAGAGAAGCTATCATGTTGTGGTGTCATACTTGCATTAGTCGAGATGAGCTTACTAAAATGCTGCAATAAGTTTAGTTATTATCATATTGGAAGATAATCCTAGTATTGTATTTGCTTGAAAAAGTTGATCTTGTGGTGCCATCTGCAACAAATTTAACTAACATAGAATTAATGTCAAAGTATTTTGCAGCAGATGAGATTGAAGGAAATTTGATTTCCTCGTTTGTTTCAAGATTAAATGAAACAATAGGTTTTACCGGGCATCTAAAATTAATACCACTACCTCTTCCTCGTCTGCTATTTTCTTTTGGCGTAACTAGTTCTAGATTTTCTAAACGATTGTCGGTTTTAGTACGGTTACTAAACCATCCGGTATTGGTCCGTTACACGTTTCATAAACAAACCTGTGCGATTGACAATTAACAAACCAATGCGATTGATAACCAACAGAATCTGTCTTATTTTCACGAACAGATACAAACAAGTATCCACTATTTTGTAAATTACTTAATACTTTTTTCGTTTTTCTTCTTTGAATAATTCCTTTATCATTTGCCTCGTAAAGATCAAATACCGGATGAGGTTGAAATTCATCTTGCAAAGATAAGTTTTCTATGTTATCATCCGTAACAGCGCCATTAATATGATATACACATTGTCCTTCAGGATTTCATCACAAAACAACGAATAAATAAAATCTTTCCTAAGAATTTCGACTCGCTCGGCATTATCACCTTTATCACTAATCTTATAACCAGCTGGTGTTGCTTTACCGAACGGTTGGCCGTATTTAACGTGTATCACCGACCCCAACATATTTCCCGCGTACAAGTTGTATTTTTGGTGGACATAATAATACTCCTGTTCGCTTGCGTTCGTCATCATTAAATTTCGTGCCATTATTCTTATAAGAAATCCATTTGTTTAATTGTACGTATTTTGCCCTTCGACAGGTGTATGTGCAGTGCGCTATAAAAAGAATACCTGTTGAACGCTCAATTAGGCATTTTTGATAGTATAGAATATAACAATGCTGAAGTTACGTGACATAACAAAAAAAGAGCCTTATAGGAGAACCCACAAAAATAGCTACCGCTTTTGCTGGATTTGATAACAGCTATCGATCTGATAAAGAAATCGTCCTGGCAAATTTTACATCTATAAATCGTTTTCATTTATTTAGAACTAACTATAAAACGTGAACTTGAAAAACATAAGGGTTTGAAAATCCTGGTTCAGTATCACGTTATATTTTCAAAATTACATGTGATAGAAGAGTCGACAAACGAGGATATTGCAGATCCTTTTATTAGCGCAAAATCCAAGCGTGTTTTGCCTGGACTAATCTTTCATTGCTAGCTGATGAAATACACCAGGAAATTTGGAAAAAGATGGAAACATTCACCGAATCAGGTTCTGGTTGGAAGTTTGAGGTGATTACTGAAATTTTATTTCAAACAAAGAAATATAACGTACTACGCGGTAGCGGCGCTAATAGCGCTGGGTATATTGACCTGCCACAAAAATAAAAAACAAAAAATGCTGTATTAACGTAAAAAGCTTCGATAACAAATGCTTCCAGTGGTTCATTCTTTCTGGGATGTTTCCGGTAGAAAAAAAAAAAATGACGATCGCGTTGACAAGTATTTTGCTCACGTGTCAAAATGAAATTTTACTGGTAATGACTTTCTAGTTGCGGAAAATCAAATAGCGAAGTCTGAAAAACAAAATAATATTTCCGTTAATGTATTTGGTCTTGACGAGCATGAAAACGTTTATCCAAAGTATATTTCAGAGAAAGCTTCGCAATCGACAATAAATTTATTGTTCTATAAGAACCATTACGTTTGGATTAAAAACTTCAAAGGACTTGTTGGTAAACAGTACAGCAAACAAACAAAAAATAAGTACATCTGTTATCGTTGTTTACAGGACTGCTCTGACAATGAAAAACTACAAAAGCATCTGCAGTATTGCTCGGAAGTATAACAAATAACAATACCGACCAAAGACAATAATTTATTACAGTTCGTCAATCATAAACACAAACTAAAAATTGCTTTCGTTGTATACACCGACTTCAGCCTGTACTTGGCGCTGAAATAATCCTAACCAATCAAGTACAAGGAAAATTCAAAATCACATTCCATGCGGAGTCGCGTATAAGATAGTTTGTTGTATTCATCCGAGTTTATCCAAACCGATTAAAATACATCGCGGTAAAGATCCAGCTGTTTGGCTTCTCAAATAGTTGATTGGCGAAGTTGATGATATATTTAATCGTTTAAGAAAAACAACTCCAATGATACAGTTGACAGTCCAGCAGGAAATTAATCACGAACAAGCAAAGTTTTGTCGTATTTGTGAAAAAGCCTATGACTCGTCTGGTAATAAAAAAAATACACGATCATTGTCATTTGACCGGGCAATATCGTGGAGCTGCTCATGACAAGTGTAATATAAAGTTTCATGCTCCAGATTTTATTCCAGTTGTTCTTCACAATTTCCGAGGATATGATAGCCACGTTATCGTAGAAGCTTTTGGTGATCCTGAAATAACGTCTCATTTAAAACTCGAAAATGTAATCAAGTGTATTCCAAATAATTTTGAAAAGTATATGTCAGTTACTTTAGGTAAGTTGCGTTTTATCGACAGCCTACAGTTTATGGCAGCATCATCAGAAAAGCTGATAAAAGGCTGTAGCGAGTTTTATAATCTAAAAGATTGTTTCGGCGCTAAAGCAAGTTTGTTAACAAGAAAAGGAGTGTTTCCATACGAGTATCTCGACGATTGGAGTAAATTTGATGAAACTTCTTTACCTGACAAAGATAAATTTTATTCACAACTAAAAAATGAAAGTATAACCAATGACGAGTATAATTATGCACAAAATATTTGGAAAGAATTCACTGCAAAACATTTGGCGATTATCATGATTTGTATTTGAAAACTGATGTGTTATTGCTGGCGGATGTATTTGAGAGTTTTCGAAAAGTATGCTATAACAATTATGGACTAGATCCTTGTTGGTATTACTCTGCTCCTGGGGTGCTATGTTAAAGTTTAGTAAAGTGGAGCTACAATTACTAAGAGATGTTGATATGTTTAACTTTATAGAAAAAAGTATCTGTGGCGGTATTAGCGTTATAAAAAAAAATATTCGGAGGCAAGCAATAAGCATATGAAAAATTATGATTCTAACAAACCATTGAAATATATCATTTATCTAGATACAAATAATTTATATGGTTATGCAATGTCAGAACCAATGCCGTTTGGTGGATTTCTTTGGATTACAACTGACCAATTTCTGGTGGAAACAGAAAAAAAAAGATACCTGATGATGTTTCGTATTTCGTTGAAGTTGATCTCGATTATCGTACTTCGTTACACGACTGTTTGATCTTTCCGATTATCCTCGTGATAGTAAATTTTATGACGATACAAATAAAAAGGTTATTGGTAAGTTTAAGGATGAAATAAACTCTCTCATCATCAAATACTTTATTGGATGCGGAGTAAAATGTATGGCGTGTTGCTGGACAATAATAAAATAACGAAAAAAGCAAAAGGTTTGCCTCGCGATTTTGTGAAAAAATTTATTGAGTTTAATGATTTATAAGTACGCACTTGACGGAGGCGTTAGTGTTATAAGCGCAATGGCTATTCGAACGAATCATCACAAACTTGAAACATGTTATTATCAAACGTGGATTAAGTAATTTTGATAACAAACGTTATTGCGAAAACGGAATAGATAAGTTTGTACTTGGGTACTGTCACGATAAAAAAAAATCCATACTTGATATCATATTTGGTGACTAGGGTATGAAATTTTGTGTGAATTATATAAAATAATGTTTGAAAATATTGAAGTTGCAAACAACAACAATAGTAAAATAAAATATTTAATGAAAGATGGTAAACAGATCTCAGTTGAAATCAAAGATGAAACATCTAGAATATGTTTTAGTGGAAATGGATTTTCCCAAAACAGGCTAAAACTTTTGTTTATCAGATCAGGTGAAAGTGATTACTTTAATTATCTTGAAAGATTAAGCAAGGAGTTTTCAGAAGGACTAGAAAATTTCCATAATCCGATTAGTCAACATAAATACACTAAAATCACCATAGATCCTGATCGATCAAAAATATATTTTGCTGATAAAAAAAAAATATCCGCTTAATAAACCACAGATAAAAGATTTATTCGAGTCTCGCCGTAATGTTAGTGGTAAAGTTTAGTCTTTATTACAGCAATGATGAAATATTCTCAATATCAACAGTTGAAACGCTGATACTTGGTGATGAGATACAAAATACTCTGACAAATATAATTTTATCTAAACTGTATTAAATAATCCGACAAATTTTTTTTATCTAAACTTTAGAAATAAAATCAGCTTTGCCGCCAACCTGATGGTGGTCCTTCTGGACAGGGGTTAGGGTGGTCTTGTTGGAGAGGATGGGAGTCCTTGTGGACATTGGAGGTAGGATCCCTGGTCCAGAACCATTTAGAGAAATGGGTCTCTGAGCCAGAAACCTCCTTTTCCTACTACTTCTGATCCGTTATTAGATGACAGCTGAGGCCTGCTGTCTACAATAGTTACTGGTTTTAAAAAAAGACACAAAACAACCACAATTTAAAACAAAATAATTACGCAAGATTCATTTTATAGGGGAAAATAAGAACGGAAAAAACTTCCGCAGAATGTTGTCTTGCTTGCTCCGCTGTGGCATAATCCAAAAGGAGTCACAAAGCCAAGAAAGTAGACTACCGTTTATTAATATTTTCAATAAAAATACACACACGAAGTTTTATGACTCTATATACAACGTTGTCACAGAACCAAGTTAAATGCAAAAACAATTAAGGTAATCGATGGAGCGTGAAAACTGTCACTGTCACCAACATTTACCTGTGACGAGTAGAATCATCCAAGGTCAATATATCCATCCTTTGTCATGACTGTACCTACAACAGTGTCAGAGAAATTTAATTAAATGCTAGAAACTGAATGATGTTGCCAACGACTATGCAAAAGAAAATATCATGATCAGTATATCTCGCCTATGCTTCTCAGGCGGGACAACAGTGGTCTAAAGAGGTCCAGCAAGTTACCCAATAATTCTGAATATTTCTTTCCCTTGTTATTTTATTCTATGTGTATACGGTTGATGATATTGTTCTTACGTTGAAAAAAAATCTGATGTTTTGCAATCATCCTGTCTTCAAAAGTAGGCTAGTATGAAGATCTGCTGAACCGAATATCGATTTTTTTTTTTAATGTATTGGAGAAATCAGAGAGAGAGAGAGAGAGAGAGAGAGAGAGAGAGAGAGAGGCATGAGGTACTATTTGCAAACCAGCTTGCAGAGACAGGCCACGCGATTCTGAACCATTTCTTACTTTCAGTTTGTCTAGATGTGTAATTAAAATTATCTGGTCTCATCGAGTTCAAGTAATCTCTTTTCTTGTACACAAGGGTTTATAATTTTAATTTTCTTTGGTTTCCAAAAAAGTTTGAACCCGGATGTCTTGAGATATACGAGCGTTTTTACAAACAAAAAATGATGAATCATATACATAGATGAAACAGCGCTCATATTGTGTCTATATTCAAACACTGATGATACATGGTGATGGATCTATAGATCAAACATATTTGCTTATAAGTTCCATATGTTTATTCTTGTTGATAACTCGTTAATTGTTTTGATTAGTGCCAGTTAGGAACATTATAATTTCCTTACATCAGTTGTTTAACCCGGTGAGCATCATTCTCTTAAATCCTTTGTTGGACTTTACACGCACAAGTATGGTCTCATATCCCATCATTCAATTACAAAAATAAAATCTCAGTCGCGAAATTGCTTTCAGTGTCTTCGCAAAATCCAATTCCAATCAGGCTCCATGTTACTATTATGATCTGAGGTACCGCAATGTCTGAAGCAAGCAGTAATGTTTATTTGTTCCTGGGTCAGAATATGGTATATGCCTGCCAAAAGGTGTTTCCTATTTTGTTTCTGCACAATAATTCTACTTATCCCCTACCTACCTTTACTAAACTTCGCAAGTAACATTCGGTTAGAGTAAGGAAGAAACATACCAATTTTGGGCTCACAACTTCAATGGACAAGGTCACAGTAACTGACAGAAAGAAAAATGTTTTCATACAACAACTGGACTTGTATGCCATATACCATGACCAAACTTTAGCAAACTGGTTGCACTGGAGATAAGAAAGTTACCTCTTGAGTTTGTAGTTAAAGGTAAAGGTTACAACGACTCTTAAGTGGAAAAATGGTTTCCTTACGAGACCTACTTTAACCAACCATTGTGGATAGCCTGCATTTTAGACAAGACGCCTAATAAACGATTTCCACCAAACCACTTAAATTCTGCACCATACGTTTTGACCAAACTTTGTAGATAGCGTGCCTTTCAGACAAAGAATACACCGATTGATTTGGAGGTTAAATGTCAAGGTCGAGGTCAGAAGAAGGGCTCCAGTTATAAAAAAAAAAAAACCAGCGCTTTCCACAAAATTTCTTGTGTCATATGCAACAAACCCTGGCCAAACAATATGGGTAACTTGCATTTGAGAAAAAAAAAGTAACTATTGATCATGGTCCCATACAGTGAAATGACATTGTTTCCACAAAATTATTAGAGTTCTATGTTTCATACTTTAATAAAATATTGTCAATGGCTTGAATTTAAGATAAGGAAAACACCTAATAATTTCGGATTTAAAATATCAAGTATGCGAGTAATGACAGTGTATAATGTATTGCTTACGGTACAGCTGACTACCTCTACAGCAAACGTCCCTAATGATATTGCATGCTGCAGACCTCTGGGCTATCTCAAGATTGATGGTTTCTTGTTTTGGTCTCTTATGCCACAGTATTCTGCCTTTTGCTAATGATATTTGTTCGTTTAAAGTTGGATTATTCAGCTTTTTTAAACAATTAATACTTTACATTGTTATCGGTCCAGACAATCCAAAACTGAGAAACTAATTTCTAGGTTGATGACCATTTTCTAGTGCTGCACTTACTTAAACATCTCTCTCAAAGTATCAGTCATTACACAGAAATTATTATTATTATTTTTTAAAAAGCCATGTCGGTGCATGAAATTCTATACTAGGATACGTATTGGTTATTATGTAAACACTATTGGGTCCGAGGTCATATATCACGGGATGGACGAGTTTGCGAGGACATTATATCTCACGTGAACAAGGGCCCGCTTTTTTTGTAATACAGTCAATAACCTTCTTATTAAGTACTTAAAAACAATCATATTAATCAGTTATATTAAGGGAATAACCCAATTTAAACAATTTTTTTTTTTTTTGTCATCGTTTTATTGAGCATGTTACAGATACTGACGCGCGCGTTTACAGGACACACGGTACTAATTATATGAAGAAAAAAAACGGGAACCAGCCTGGAAATTGGTGAACATAAAATAGAGTATATATGGGTTTGGATGGCCAGGATTGGTCAATAATGTAAGTTATGTTTTAGGGAAAAGAATCTTTTGAGAGCTTATCCTGGTTGTAAGTGAAAAAAAATAGAGACATTGTTTTATTGATGGAATTTCAGTCCTTTAACAGTCTTGAGTTTGGAACACTCATTACTAAAATTAGCACCTGACTCTTTGTTGCGAAATTGAAGCACATGTTTCAAACACATGCAGGTCCAGAAAATGCCATGGCCCATATCCTCTCTTCTACACAGAAGCTGACATCCAGGTTTCATCTATACTGATAAATATAGGTTTGATCGTAAGCACTCAAAAATTTTAAGTTACTGAATTTTTAATATCATGGTGATTGCATAGGTTTACTATGGGAACTGAATTAGAACCTGAGTCCTACATGGGGTGATTCTCATTCATCAGTGAACGAAACTATACTGAAAAGAATGGAATGTCATACAGCCAAAGAAACAGCAAAATATTTATCTCAGGACAAATTACGTAATACAAAAATGAAAATCAAAGATAACACTATGAAATGATGAGACATAACAAAGCCATCTAAGCTAATTGTTGTGTCAGTATCAATGTAGCTGTCACGTTGGCAGGCACTTTTGAAAGCGCAGTCAAGATTGTTGACAGGATATTGTGATCCATCGATATCGGGGGTGGGGGAAGGGGCAGAATATCTTAAAGTTTAATGGGGGCCATTCAGGTAATACAGCAGTAATAAACACGTCTGTCCATTACGGGTGGTAACGCTTTATCGACACAAATCAACTGTGCAAACACGAGCGTGTGCTTATTACTGAATTTCAATCAATGTTTCGTGGCTAAAATCATCCTGAAAGCATATGTTAGTTTAATGGTTCGTACTTTAACAAGATTAAGATAACGAATAATCATAGTGAACAAATCTGTTCAGTTCTGCTTGTCAAATATCTTACTGGTGCTCCTTTTTCAACAGACATCGTACACGCAGCACTTACACGTCGCTATGTTGTTTGCACTTTGTGCAAAGAATTTAATGCTCCCCCACCCCCTATTTTGCTGGCGTGCTTCACAAAGTAAACCTCCGCCAACTATGACTTCTGAAATTTACTTTTGCTGGGCTTACTTATAGCTAATTGCCTCCTGAATCGCCTTCAAAAACGAAAACACTTGAACATAATCCAACGACTGAAATAATATCTTGCGTTTTTTATATGAAGTAAAATCAGCCTTCGAAGAACCGTTGCCGCTGTTCACAGACTTGTTAATAGTATTTAATTCAGTTGGCTTAAACATTTTCATTCAAGGCAATGCTATGTAATAACTTTTGTTCTCCTACAGGCATCCATCATCTCTTTGATTTACCTATAATGGGTTGTTCTACTTCGCGATCTTTACCTATGCAAATTTTCACATCCACAGCAGTCTTCAAACACGTAACACTAGCTATTGTAACCCAGTATGTGAAATGTCGTTCATACCGGCCTCTTTGCCTTTAAATTTCCGCTATTCAAACTGCCCCAAAGATAGTTCCAATCAGAACTGTTTACCATTTATATATGCTACATGTAATGGGCATATACTGAAGCGTTTATTGTTTTTCTTCTGAAGAAATGAAAATCTGGTTTTCGAAACAAGACTGGGTGGGAAGAGAGAGAGAGAAAGAGACAGTAAAAAAGTCGTGTTTTTGCATGACATTGTTGTGGCTGGTGTGTAGCAAATGTTGACTTGCGTCGCTTAGACATGGTTATTGATGTATGTTCATCCTTTTTAGAAGATACGTTTATTTATTATACGCTTTGATGCATTAACACTTATCATATATGTGTGCTTAGTATGTTTTGCATAGTCTGTCTTTGTTCTTGTATATTTATTATGGGTATGCATGTAAATGGTATCTTCCGGATGTAATGGCTAGCCATTTAGTTTAACCAGAATGTTACAACATTGCGTGTAAGCATAGATTATGTTCATGTAAATTAACTTTTTCTGCATTGAATTTAATCCCAAATACGAAATAGAATATCTTAAAGTGTATATTGGCCAGCCATTACGCATGTTTATTTTAACACTGCACATAAATGAAGCGAGTAGAATCTATGTATAAAAAAAACAACCAAAAAATCTGTTAACATAAACCCATTATGATTAAGTACTACATGTCTAATTCTTGAATTAAATTCTTTTATTCTGTTGTTCTAACGAGCTAATATTTCTTATTATGTAATGCAATACCGACTGTAAATAAAATTTGTATATCTATGCATAGCATCATGAGAGGCCAGGGTACCAGGCTAAGACATGCTTTGGGTAATCCTGTTATTACGTGTCTAGGCTCGTACAAACGTAACAAAGAAATGAGTGAAGCCAACAAACTTTGTAAATTTAACAAAATAATTTATTTCCCTAGAAAAACAAGGTAAAAATATGAAAAAGGACTTACGGTTTATGAATCAAATCCAGAAATTAATCCAATAATTAAAAATTTAAGTCCTATCACTAACAAGTTCTAAATGAATCAAAGTTCGAATCCTGATGAAGTTCCAAGATGGAAGGCGATGACGTCTTCTATAACCTGTTTTGTGTTGTCGTGTCGACAGTTCCTTGTTGAATCACCAAGAATAATATTCCGGCTTTAGAATTCCGAATAATTTTCAGTAAATGTCTTTGTCCAAGAATTCTGATGAGCACTAGATAAAGTCTCCAGGGAAAATAAATTATTTTAAATAAAAACTCAATTTAAACTGGCAACAACAAAAATAATACCTTTGAGCCCGAAGGTATGATTTACGACTGACAAGAAAAACACTATGATACGTCACTTTAACTCCAACTGAAACGCAAAAAGAACCACGTGATAGGGTCATGTGATCACTTTCTTTCGAGAAACGTAGTAACATCATATGTCAATTATCATGTAGGCTATGTATGGATTCGACTGTACTGAACGAATCTTACTATAAGATTCAATAATAATAAAAAATTAAAAAAGTTGTTTACAACAGATCTGAAACTGGCCCTGAAATCTAGGTCACCAAAAGATACAATGTTTCTACGAACTGCGTATTTATCAGGTTTAACAGAACTGAATTGAATTTTCTGGAAAAAAAATGTCAAATCCAGTGAATAAAGTTATCATTACAATAACATGTAATGAAATAAAAATAAAATAAAAAAGAAATTTAAAACTAACACAATTAAATTACATATACGTAACACCTGTAAATTTCCGTAACTTTGGCAGTTAACATCCGTTGGAACAAATGCATACAAGACTTGCAAATTGGATGCAGACAGCGGTTTTTACTGGCAGACGGACTGTTCTATAACCGACAGCTTCTGTTTGATTTGAAACGCTTAGGGGACTCCAGCCTGGAACAACGGCAACAATAAATTTAGAAATGACCAAGTTTTTATGCACTTTTATATCCTTGTTGTTATTCTCCTTTACAATTGCTAGAAGGGTACAAACTGCTGAGAGTGAGGCGAATATTACACTGTACACAGTACAATTGTCGAGATGACCCCTGGTTATAGATGTGGTTATCTGCTCCATTGGCAAACTAATTATCCTTCAAACTACTATGAGTGCCAGGGAGTTTGCATATACAAATTTAATGCCACATCCACTTGCATAATACAAAATTTCATTTAAAAAATTAAAATACACCAGTGAGGTCAAAACCGTCCCTTATTTCTGTATAGATATTATAAAACAAAGTATAAAAATATTATTCCCTTGACCTTACGAGTGCAAAGAATTTTATGCACCCCAACCCCGAATTTATACTAACTTCTTTTCCACATCCGAAAGGTCATTTCCGACACCAAGTGATGCTCATAGCGCAAATGCAAGCCCTTTCTCTATGTGATAATTCTAAATGACACCGAGCAGCAGAGAGGGTGAACCCTACAACTTTGTAGAGACCTTATTTTTGAAAATTAAGGGTTCCCTGAAAAAAAAACATTTTTGCCTTAATAATGAAAACTTCTTTAATTGACCAGATTTTTTCACAATCTGGTCACGCGCGTATGTCATTCACCCTCTCTGCTGCTATAAATTAAACAGCCATATAGATATTATCAATAATGAGTATCGGAGAACCACACTCAGCTAAATTAGCTCGAGAGCGACTAGAGGCAATTAAAAAATATCTACCCGTTCGTGATTCTGTTAAGCAACAACTACAATCGCGTCAGGAATCTCAAGTTGAATTTGAAGAGGATACAAAAAAATTATTTAAACCTATCACTGAGACCACTAAAGGTATTCAACCTGTGTTAGAGAAAACCGCTGAAGTAACTGGAAAAATAGCAGAAGGAACCGAAAAAATAGCAAGAAGAACAAAAAAGACAAAAAAAATTTTACGTGAACTTCCAGCCGAAATAGCTGCTTCGATGCCAGTTCCGGAAATTCTTGAAGGTATTGAACAAGTTCGTGGTGAAATAGGTGATATAAAGGGTCGTATACAAGAACCAGAAGAACAAGAAGAACAAGAAGCGAGGGGAAGAGTTGCGTTGAGTGATAAATTTACCGAAGATGCTATTGATATTATTAAAAACGTTAAAAGTCCAATGTATTTAGCTATAATTGCTGAGAATAATTATATTGATCGAAGACAATTTTTAAAACCTGAATATGTTGATAAATATATAGATCGTGATACTTGGTACAAATGGATATTTCGTATACACTATGATATTAATCAGGTTAGAAAAAGTGATTTAAGATATGTTGATTATATGAATGCAATAGATGAATATATTAACTTCATGCGATTACAACCAGAACAACAACAACAATTAATTGAAAAACAACAACAACAAACACAACAAGAACTAAAACGACTAGAACTAAAACGACTAGAACAACGAGAACAAGAACTAAAACGACTAGAACAAGAACGACTAGAACAAGAAATAAAAAAAATAGAACGAGAACGATTAAAACTAGAACTAGAACAACGAAAACTAAAACAAGGACAAAAAAATAAACAACAATATGATCAAGTTGTATTAAAACTAGAACTAGAACGATTAAAACGAGAACAAATACCAGAACAACAAAAAATACTAGAACAACAAAAACTAGAAAAAAAAAATAAAAAAACTAGAACAAGAAAAACAAACACCAGAAATAAAAAAACAAGAACAAGAAATAAAAAAACTAGAACAAGAACAAAAAATACTAGAACAAAAACAACGAAAACTAAAACGAGAACAAGAAGAACAAGAAGAAGAATTTCAAGAAGAAGAAGAATTTCAAGACACTCCCGGAGCAACTGGAAGTGGTTTAGGAAGTGGTCTTATTACTTGTCCCAATAATGTCCTTGCTGATGTCGATCGATTAGAAATTCTCATCGGAGGAAAACGAGCTGGTAATAATTCCCCAGAAATCATTAATGAAGTAGCTGATATTTGCAAACGATTATTTAGTGGTGGTATCATGGATATTAATGTATATCGATCTCTCATTAATGAAATTAGTGACGATTATTATAGTGACTAAGTATGTAATTAGTTATAAAATCACTTAATAATAAAATGATCATAGGTTCACCCTCTCTACTGCTGTTATGATTTTTATCCAAAAATTATATCAAGTCCGTTGCGATATCTTGACCTAGGATCATGTAAATTTATCGTTACAAAACCAAAGGGAGCGGTTTGTGCTTTTGAAAAGAAATTTTTAAATGTATTCATGTCCATGTCGCCTGAACACCAAGTATAATAAATATTCTGTAGAGTATGATTATCTACGCCATTAAACACAACTAAAATGTTACAGTTGTCTCTGATTACTTTTGGAATTTGTGTATATCTCTGGGTAATATAAATCACGTCTGTGTTTTTATGTCTACCTCGTGAAAATATTCTAGCTGGATTTGATTGTTTGTCCAGCATAACATCATCGTACACTACTAAATTATTAATGAATCCATGAGGGCCAGTGGCCCTGAGATCATCTACGGATGGCGCTTCATCAATATCAGTAATAAAGTCTATGACATTGTCTTCATGTAACGACTTTGCGTTTTCATTAAAATCTTTAAGTACTTCGTAACATCGCTGATCATCTACAGATGGCGCAACTAAATACAATTTATCCCACTTCAACCATCGCATTATTAGATTAAGCAGTAATTGCGTCTTTCCACTTCCAGATGGGCCTATTATAATCATTCTGATAGAATTTGGTAACGCTGGATGGTGCTTTACTGGCTCTTGTTTTCGTGTCGCAGAAAAATCAATTATATCCATATAATAAATAATATGAGTCTATATTGTGTTCGATGCAGAGCATCTACACCTACTACTGAATTAACGACAGTAACAACAAAAAATAAAAGACGTGCACTTACAGGCAAATGTGTGAAATGTGGCACCAAGAAATATAAATTTATTGCAACAAAGACAGGTGGGGGTGATATAGCCGCTTCGTTAGGAAAATTACCAGGAACTCCATGGGCTAAATATCCCGGTGAGAAACATTTACCCGGATATAATTATTGTGGCCCAGGAACTCGTCTCGATATCCGACTCGATGATCAAGATCAACCAAGATCCGGAGAGTATCCAGTAAATAAGATCGATCAAGCGTGTCACGTTCACGATGTCGCGTATAAAAGTAAGGATTTGCAACACCGACATCTCGCGGATGTGAAATTGATTCACGCGTTAAATTCTATACCTAATAAATCTCTCAGAGAAAAATTAGCTAGTTTTCTAGTAAAAACTGCTATCAAAGGTAAACTAGTGTTAGGGGCTGGTAATTAATTATATAACTATCATAATGGAATCTGTTTATTATTCCC
>JAECUM010054766.1:0-29329 GCA_016617855.1 Megalonaias nervosa
TATATATATATATATATAAGGACGTATAATAATAATCATCATCATCATCAAAGATGATATTTTGTTTAGAATTGCAAATTTAAAATAACCTTGGTGATCTATAAAGAACCTCGATAACCCGACCTAGATATGTCCTGAAAGGAGAGCTAAACAAGAAAAATAGATTTATTTATATTTATTAGTTTAATTTATTTATTATTTATATTTCTTTTTTATTATTTATAATACATGTAGATTGTTATCAATGATGAGTGCATCTTCAGGTTTCCACCCATCATGTGACTATCCAACTTTTTAAACAGGCACTTAATATGATATAAATATAGAAACATTTATTAAGATACGACAAAAATATAACTATTAATATATATTAATGTCAACCGAAAGGATGAATTGGCTACAGTATCACCCTATAAATATATTTAACTGACTAACTAACTAACAACAACAACAACAACAACAACAAAAAAAAACCAAAAAAAAAAAAAAAAACACATATAAGCGGAGATCTGTTAAAAAAAATTGTCTACAAACCTTCGAATTAATACTCACAGATAGGATCAGGGATCCGTGTTTTGCGAGAACAGTAGATCCCGCAGGTCTATTCTACGTGTCAAACGCGATGTGGACGGACCTGCGAGGGAGTCAGCGAAAAGCGCAAACATGTAGCATGTGCATACAGTACATAAACATCAAGGGAAACATCAACGCATATACATAAACAGGGACTAAAAAATTTTCCCAAAATAATATATAAGCTACACCTCTAAACATATATACTACTAAACTCTTTTGAATTTCCTCTTCACTCTTCTTTCTTCCTTTTCTTTTTTATTTTTAAGCTTTTTTGTTGATTTTGTTTCTTTTTCGGCCGTCTTTTTCAGCACTTTTCGATTTAAGTTCTTACCAGAAAAAAAACGCATTAATAGTATAGACACGAAACGTACAATAACCAGGACAACATACAAGAACACTTTCTTTTGCTATTTCTTTTTTTTTTTTTATATTCTTTTAACATAAACCGAGAATGCGTTTCTATCCTAAGTTCAAATCCAAAATCCAAATTAAGATCAAATGATGTTTTATATACAAACATTAAAACCCGCCACCTCCCCATTTTCGAAAAGAATTACCGTACTGGGATATAACCGGAAGCATGAAGAAAAAAACAATAGTTATGAATACATATGCATACATACCGTCAAAAAAGATCTATAAAACGATGTGTGTGTGTGTGTGTGTGTGTGTGTGTGTGTGTGCATATAGAAATTAATAGGGCACAGAACACCAATATATACAGATACATTTTACTTGTATTGTTTAGTTCTATTTTTATTTAAATGAAATAATAATAAATAAAACAGCAACCCAACCCCCCCCCCCACTAAACCATAATCTGGATCATTCAAAATCCAGTCCTAACATGAAAATATAGCAATTTCACAATATTACAGCATATACACATAGCATACACAGGACAGTAGGGTAGATCCTTGACCAGGATCACATAAGTTTAAAGAAAATGACATGGAAACCAGCCAAAAGACTACACGTCTGCAGATGAAAATACATGCCATCTAAGTTAATAATAAAGTTTTCGAGAAAAAGGGGAAGAAAATATAGAGACCAGTTATACAGGGACGATCTAAAATTATAAACAGCAAACTATAGAAATATATAGATAAATCCCTGATCAAAAGCATCTATCTAA
This sequence comes from Megalonaias nervosa, assembly GCA_016617855.1. Taxonomy (NCBI): domain Eukaryota; kingdom Metazoa; phylum Mollusca; class Bivalvia; order Unionida; family Unionidae; genus Megalonaias; species Megalonaias nervosa. The sequence goes on from JAECUM010054766.1 coordinate 1,712, forward strand.
ATAATTTTTTCGATCAAAATTCTTTTTGATTTTTACGATAATGCAAGTACTAACATATATTTGAGGGATACATACATACATACCGAATCAACCGATTCATATGAAGAGTCAAAATAACTGATTAGAAACTGCCTTCTAGATTAAGATTTTAAGGTAAGGAAATCTTTCATACCATTTATCATTATTCTTCATGAAAAGGTCACAGATATTTTAAAGATAGTAGACCTACATGTTGCTTAAGTCCATCTCTCAAGGATCTTCCGATTTCATTAATGTTCACTGAAGTCCGTCTCTCAAGGATCTTCCGATTTCATTAATGTTCACTGAAGTCCGTCTCTCAAGGATCTTCCGATTTCATTAATGTTCACGGAAGTCCGTCTCTCAAGGATCTTCCGATTTCATTAATGTTCACTGAAGTCCGTCTCTCAATGATCTTCCTACTTCATGAATGAACTCTGAAGTCCATCTCTCACTGATCTTCCGACTTCATTAATGTACATTGAAGTCCGTCTCTCAGGAATCCCCCTACTTCATCAATGTATATCGAAGTCCGTCTCTCAAAGATATTCCTACTTTATCAATGTATATCGAGGTCCTTGTTTCAAGGATCTTCATACTTCAAGAATGTATATCGAAGTCCGTCTCTCAAGGATCTTTTCTAACTTCATGAGTTGACATTGAAGTCTGTCTCTTAAAGATCTTCCTCTTTCATGAATGTATATTGAAGTCCGTCTCTTAAGGCTGTTCCTACTTCATGAATGTATATCGAAGTCCGTCTCTTAAGGCTCTTCCTACTTCATGAATGTATATCGAAGTCCGTCTCTCAAAGATATTCCTACTTCATGAATGTATATCGAAGTCCGTCTCTTAAAGCTCTTCCTATTCCATGAATGTATATCGAAGTCCGTCTCTTAAGGCTCTTCCTACTTCATGAATGTATATCGAAGTCCGTCTCTCAAAAATATTCCTACTTCATGAATTTATATCGAAGTCCGTCTCTTAAGGCTCTTCCTACTTCATGAATGTATCTCGAAGTCCGTCTCTCAAGGCTCATCCTACTTCATGAATGTATATCGAAGTTCGTCTCTCAAAGATATTCCTACTTCATGAATGTATATCGAAGTCCATCTCTCAAGGCTCTTCCTACTTGATGAATGTATATCGAAGTCCGTCAGTAGTGTAGTGGGGCACCATAGCCCTCATCATGCCAAAGAAGGAAAATCAGCCTGGGGCACTATGGCCCTCCGATTTATAGGGCCAAAAAAATCAGCCTGGGGCACTATGGCTCCAATGGAATGGCCCTGAAAAGGGCCGTTGTTTGTTATGTTAACACCATTCCGTGGGCATCGCATAGGTCTTCTTCTCTTCCTCAGACTTCGTCTAATCTCTGGTCCATAAACCAGAACTCTCTTCAGACAGCCTTGTCTTTCCACATAAGTCCCTCTTTTCCAAATGCTTGTCTCGGTGATCCTAACGATTCTCCATGATAATCTCACATACACAATGGTAAGTCCGTACGGAACAGCATCAACGATACGAGGGTAGACGATTCAACGTTGGTCCACATCTTTGTGACGAGAACAGGTGAAGGGAATGAAGTGAACCGCGTTTATTTATAGTGAAAGAGCGGATCGAAACGGATTGAAATTGTTCACCAATCCCAACACGCGTTACAAAATTCACTCACTTCGCGGAGTCTCTCTTCCAATCCGAAGAGAGCTACCTGTGACGTCACATTCCCTATATAGGTGCGCTAGCGTCTGTGCGCAGTGAATCGATGCGGCATTGTTTTGTGAAACATGACGGAAACTAAGAAGACAATGAATTGGGGTGCACTGGCTGTGGAGACGAAAAGCGATGGCATAGCAGTGGCTACCAAAGTTAACACAGCGCTACTTCCAGAAGAGGTTGATTTCAACTGGGATTTAGTAGATTTTTTCTCTTCTTCGCAAGAATTTGTTCCGGTACCAGTACCTTCGCCACTTTCTCCTTCTTTACCACACGTCGACGATTTTAAACAAAGACAGAAAGAAGAATTGGAGAAATTGTTACAGCAGCAGAAAGAGGCAGAACAAGCATTTCTTCTTGAACAGCAACAGCGAGAAGAAGAGGCAAGAAGGAAACGACAGGAAGAAGAAGCAGTAGAGAAGAAACAAAGGCTAGGAGAGAAGGAGAACAGGGAAAGTCAAACGGTAACGGTACTCTTGGACATTTTGGCCGAGTTAAGAAGTCTGAAACAAATGTATCAGACTTCTTTATTACGACCCAAGAGAAAAAGACCTTCCCGAGCCAAACAGCCTAACCCTGTTACTACACCAGAGATACCACCCCTAGTGATTTCTACTAAATCATTGACATTAGCAAGTCCAGAAGTAGGCCTTGGCCGTGGCAAAGGCTTAAGGCAGTTAAAGCGGATTGCTTCTCGTTCCTGAGTTTGTTCTAAGGAAAAAAAAAAACAAACACCCAACGGTCCTTTTCAGGGCCACTCACTTCTTTCGAAAAGAGAGACTATTCATTTTGCCAAAATCAATTAAAACTCAAAATCCCTTGTTTAACCCTATGATGTACGTGTTGTGAGTGTATGAGTGTAGGTCCTTATTATTCTAAACAATCAAAACCAAGAGACACTTACGTTTTTCAGTCTGGTCTATTCTGGTACAAATTTTTACAATTCAATTGCACAACATAACACAACACAACACTTTAAAAAAGTTCATAGACTTCTTCTGTATCTTTTTTCTTTCACTCCCTCTGTTTTTTCAATTTCTTCATTTTTACACTTTTTTCCTCTTCTTCTTCTTCTTCCTCACATTTTTCTCGTCTTCTTTTCTTTTCTGTCTTCTCTTTCTGAACGTGACGGGGTTCTTCCTTTGCCGAGGGCACCTCTTTTTCTTCTTCCTTCTCCTGCTCCTGTTGTTTCTTAGGGCACTCTGAAGACCAATGTCCTTTCTATTTACAATGATAACAAGTATCTTGACTTTTGTCTCTTCTTTCACTGGTCCTGCTTTTTTGACGATCTGGACATTCTGTAGACCAATGCCCTTTCTGCTGACAGATATAGCAAGTATCTTGACTTTTGTCTCGAAAGGAGGGAGAGTAGTCCGTCGGCTTGTCTGAAGAAAACTTTCGTATGATACCTCGCAAAGTTCTAATCAGAAGTTCGATCTGTGTGGGTTCTTCCATCGTGCTGATCGGCTTGAGAGTGAAATGAATACTGAGAGGGAAGTCACCAGCCCTTTATATATGCACTGGTCTGACATGGATATATAGGGGTCCATGGCGTTTCAAATGCAGTCATTTGACTTTTTGCAATCAAGATGAAACGATCGCATCATTTTGTAAACAAAGGAGAGGAAAGTAAGAGGCAGAAACGTGATTTATCGCACAGTAGCTGAAGTCTTGGCTCAAATTCATGCCAGCGATTTTGAAGATGAGATGAGTGAATCAGGATCTAAGCCCAGAGAGTCTACACCAAACCAAAGTCCATTACCATCAGTAAACCCTGAAAAGTTCTACCACATTCGAGAGACGGACAAACGCTTCTCCAGAAAATTTAGAACTACGGCCTACACGTACGCGGTGAAGTTTAAAGATTTCAAGTCCGACGTACCGTTGGAGAAAGCAGAAGGGTTCATCACTGATGTGTGGGATTCTTTGTTAACCACACTGAAACGGCAATGTCAAGCCAAAGAAGACGATCGCTTGAGACTTTCCATTCATCACGACAATTTGAAGTCCCCCGTTTGGATTGAGTTTAGCAGTCCAGCAGAATTGACACCTTCCAAAGTCATGGACAAGATTCAACACGTACAACAATCCAATGACAAGTTTCACATCACCGACGGAAAAGCGACACTGTTTATGACCCACGTGTCTCTTCCCAAGGGACCGGATGCAAAAAGGCGATCTTGGTAGACAATTTTCGCAGCATCAAGCGTAGCCTCGTTCAAATTAACAACCCTCAAAACCAGATGTGTTTAGCCAGTGCCATCGTGGTGGGACGAACGTATGCCGACAAGAACGACACGACAGAATGGAAAAGAGCCTGGAAAACTATTCGACGATCGAATCGAACCAAACAACAAAGAGAAGCAGAACTCCTGTTACAGCAAGCGGGGATATCCAAAGGCACCCCCTGTGTCATTCCTGAAATGCAAAAATTGCAAGACGTCTTGGTTCCACGCTACACCTTGAAAGTACACCCCCATGAAGTGCGCGGACCGCTGTTGTTTCGAGGCAAAGATTTCAAAGACGGAAAATACATTCACGTCTATCATCACGATGAACATTTCGATGCCATTACCAGGATCACTGGATTCCTGTCATACAGTTATTACTGTGAGAAATGTGACTATGGCTATAACAATCGAGAGCAACATAAGCATTGCGGATCGAAATGCTCAGGATGTTTAGCCTCTAAGCCTTGTCTGGACGAAGGACAAGAACGAGTGCATTGCCCAACTTGTCAGCGCACGTTTGTCAGTCCAACTTGTTACCAACAACATCTAAAGACGCAAGGTTCACAGCAGAAATGTGCCTGTCAACTCTTGAGATTGTGCCCTACTTGTGGACAAGGCATACGTACCAATAATGCCAAGGCGCACGTCTGTTCAGGAAAGAAACGATGTCACATTTGTCACCAAACCGTGGACTTGGAACACCAATGCTACATTCAAAAATACCAATCCCAACAGGAAGAAGATAATGACCAGAAGAAAGGGAATTTCATCTTTTTCGATTTTGAATGCATGCAAGGGACTGGCATTCACATTCCTAATTTCTGCGTGGCTCATCGAGTGTGTGAGAAGTGCATCCAAGAGCCTACCTTTACCCATTGCCCTCACTGTAGCAAGATTCCTGGAGGACGTGAAAAAATCTTTCGGAGACCGAACACACTAGCCGATTTCGCCCAATGGATCTTAAACCCTATTGACGAAACGTGGAGCCAAGAAAACATTGAACGTTACGGAGATTGTCATTGCTATGCTACGGTGATGGCTCACAATTTCTCGGGATACGATGGACAGTTTCTGTTGAGATACTATACGGAACAAAGTACCGAACGTCCGAAAGTGACTTTGAATGGAGCCAAAATCATTTCCATGCAAGTGGGTCAACTGCAGTTTAAAGATTCGATGAGTTACTTGGCCATGCCTTTGAGTCGCATGCCTAAAACGTTTGGAATGACAGAAATGGCCAAAGGCTATTTTCCGCACTTTTTCAATACCGAATCCAATCAACACACCGTTCTACCCCATTTGCCTTATGATCACTACTACGACCCCGACAACATGCGTACCGAACAATGAGAAGCTTTCTACGCTTGGTACCAGACTCACGCCTCGGACCCTTTCGACTTTCAGGAAGAAATGTTAAAATATGGTCGTTCCGACGTAGACATTTTACGGCGTTGCTGTGGAAAATTTCGAGAACCGTTCATGGAACACGGAGGGATCGATCCTTTGAAAGAAGCCTGCACCATTGCCAAAGCGTGTTCCTTAGTGTATCGCCAACGATTTATGCCCGAAAACACCCTAGCTGTCATCAGTCCTCAAACAATCAATTTTGTCAAACGTCAATATTCGGTCAAAGCCCTACGCTGGTTACATTACTTGTGTGACAAGGAAGACAAATGGATCCAACACTCCCGCAACGGAGGAGGCGAAAAAACCATCGGAAGGTATTCAGTAGATGGCTGTGACTTGGAAAACCCCAAGATCGTCTACGAGTTTAACGGGTGCTTATTTCACGGATGTCCTATCTGTTACCCTCAACGTAACACTAAAAATCAGTTTTTACAACGGACCATGGAAGACTTGTACCAGGCCACTTGTCAGCGACGCTTGAAGTTAGAAGAGCAAGGATACCAAGTGGTAGAAATGTGGGAACACGAGTTCGACCAGCGATTGAAAACTGATCCCGAGTTTAAGCGCATCGTGGAAAGCTACAAGCTGGTGGACCCACTGAACCCAAGGGACAGTTTGTACAGAGGACGGACGAATGCCACCTATTTGCTATACCAAACCGACGAGGAGAAAGGAGAGGAAATCAAATACTTGGACGTGGGTTCTCTGTATCCGTACGTGTGCAAATATTGTCACTTTCCCGCAGGGCACCCACAATTGCTGACGGAAAACATTGACGTGGACAATATTCGACAATACGAAGGATTGATCAAATGTAAAGTCTTGCCTCCCACGTACTTGTACCATCCCGTTTTACCACATCATTGCCAAGGAAAACTGATGTTTCCCTTGTGCCGTACTTGTGCCGAAATGTGCAACCAAGACCAACCTTGTCAGCACACTCAGGAAGAACGCGCCTTGACGGGAACGTGGGTCAGCGTGGAATTGTTTAAAGCTCTGGACTTGGGATACCAATTGTTAGAAGTGTACGAAATTTACCACTTTCCCAAGACAGACCAATACCACAAGGGCGACGAGACTCAGAAAGGCATTTTTGCAGACTACGTGAATGCCTTTTCGAAACTGAAACAAGAAGCCAGCGGCTATCCTTCCTGCTGTCACACTCCCGAAGACCAAAAGAAATTCAAAGAGAAATACTGGGAGCAGGAAGGCATCACTTTAGACCAAGTCGAGAAAAACGAAGGAAGGCGATCGTTTGCCAAAGTGATGTTGAATTGTTTGTGGGGAAAAATGGCACAACGACCGTGTTTACCCAAGACGGAGTATTTGACAGAACCTTTCCGCTACTTTCAGATGATTCACGACAAAACTAAATACATGAAACACGTGGACGTCCTTCGTGAGGACTTGATCTTAGTCAATTACGAAGAAAAACTGGACTTTGTAGAAGCCGACGAATTTGGAAATGTGATCATTGCGGCTTACGTGACAGCTCATGCTCGCTTAAAACTGTACGAAGCTTTACAACTGTTAGGAGATCGTGTGCTGTATTTTGACACTGACAGTTGCATCTATATCGATCGCCTGGGTCAACCTCACCCTGTCATCGAAGGAGACCGTTTAGGAGCCTGGACGGACGAGCATCCCGACGACAAGATTCTAAGTTTTGCAAGTGGCGGTCCCAAAAATTACGGCTACGAATACCGGGACAATCAAGGAGAAGTGTACACGGAGTGCAAAGTGAAAGGATTGACTCTCAATTATCGCACCAGTCAACTGGTAAACTTTAGCGTCTTGAAAGAAGCCTTGCAGTCTGAAGAGGATGGAAATTTTAAAGTGACCACCCACGAACCGCACAAGATTGTACGTTTACCCACACACAAAATCGTTCTCCGCCCCTTGGATAAAGTCTATCAAATCGTGTACCAGAAGCGAGTTCGGCTTCCCAATCACTTTACTTTACCGTACGGTCACACTGATATTGGCGAACATATAAAAAGGGACAACATTCAAGACTGATAGTTCATTGTCACTACAAACGCCAAGCGAGAAAGATGAATCCTTTCAAACAGCAAGTATCGAGCAAGAGTAAACTCGAGCACGATGCTGTGCCTTGCGATGGTAGGGATGCCGTACGCTATGACCTTAGCAATTCAGTACCACATCATCATGGGAACTTTGCTATAACTACTACTAGTACTACCATACCTACCATGGAAAGTGATGCTGTGTGTGTCAAACCTGATGCATGCGAAAGCGATGCCACTCGTTATCACACACCTTTTCACTTTACTGGTTTTCATGGTGGATGTCATCCTAATGAAACCATGCGACTACCACCCTACGGATGTCATGTAAAACTGAGTAAACTCGTGCATATTTCACCGTAACCTCATTGAAATGAACTTGTGAAAGACGAATATTCGTTCCCTGTGCGTTTGCCTGAATACTGTGACTTTGAAAGTCGGATCCAAACCTTCCAAGGTAAATGGCCAAAATATCTGGGAGGACCTACCCCCGAAGAACTAGCTAGAGCTAGATTTATCTACTTGGGCGAAGGGGATAAAGTCAAGTGCTTCAGTTGCGGTGTGTCACTTCACGAGTGGGAGAAGAAAGACTGCGCTTATCTGGAACATGCTCGATGGTCTCCAGATTGTCACTACCTACCTTTAGTGGGACCTCGTCATTGAAGTGGGCATACCATGTCGTTTAAGAAACCAGCTGATTGGTTAGGAGTCAAACGTTGGACAACCCCTAGACAAGTATTTCAACCCCATGTAAAAAATAATCTTCAAACATTACCAAACGAATTGCAAGAGAAGATCTACAAGGACATTTGGCAGGGACTTGCCAGAGCCAAATGTCAATTAGTGACTGTAGAACTTTTGCGTCGAGAAATTTACAAGAGAGAGATTGACAAAAGTCAACAAACAAGTCCGATTTCTCTGGATCAAGGGTGCGTTCGCTCTACTATTTCGCTTTAGACCATTTACATTTGAAGATTTTATTGACATTCTTGACCGTTTCCTGGAATGGCAGTGGTCAGAAATTACTCACTACGTTCATTACTTTCGCTCTAGGAGAAGAGATTGTGGTAAGAGAAAAGAGGTATAAAAACAGACTACTATGCCACGACCTTTATCATTCGTGATACAACAGATTCCGTGGAAGGAAATCAATGACACTATTCAAACAGTGGAGGATTACCAACACCTATTACGAGAACTGTGTCCATTGAATTGGGGTCGACGTGTAGTGTGTGTCTTAGTGACTTGCTTTCTGGGATTTCGTTTACCAGCCAATTGCTTGTGGACTCTTTACGAACAGTACATACCACTCCAAAAAACATGAAAGTGATCCCTTTAAATGTACACGAGAGACTCATTCTACTCCAAGCTTTGCGCTTTCATCTTGATACTTCTCAACCTCTACGGGAAAACAAGATTCGTCAACTTTTAGGTACTGAAGATGTGTACGACGATGTATGTGTAGCTTGTGACTTGCACCCTCACTGGAAAGATGTACGTGACTGGAAAAGTTGGGGGTTTGAGGCATGGACAAAAGAAGTGGCACACTATGCCAAAGATTTGTAATCCTAAAAAATTAAAACGTTCAGTGAAAAAAGTAACTTTTAAACCAGTGTTAGTGACAGTGCCAGAAGAAGAAGAAGAAGAAGAAGAAGAAGAAGAAGAAGAAGACGAAGAAGAAGAAGAAGAAGTCGTGACCGAGGAAAAACCACTCTCTTTAGGACAGGACCGTGATCGACATCCCTGAAACGCCATTCCGGGAGGACTCTTGTGTGATTGTGCCAAGGAGTGTAGAGACTCTCAGAACATTACACACTACCCCTACGATTTCACCTCTTGATCATCACAAATGTTGTACAGAGACTTGTGTATATTCCACTATGATCGTTTTGATGTTTCTTTTATTCATGTACTTAGCTTTTATATATTTTTGTCTTTCGTGTTGTTCACTTTTAAAGATGACAATAAACGTGTCCTGAAAAAAATATAAAAACTCATGTCTTGTCTGTCTTCGTGTCACAAGTGACATTCCTTTCACTACTACCATGGCTACCTCTACTGTCTCTACTCCCTCTTCCTCCACTGTCAAAGTCATTGACGAACACGTAGATCGGACTAGTTGGGAGGCCTTGTATCTTCGCCATCCCTTTAACATGATCATTGCCGGACCGAGCGGTTCAGGCAAAACCGAATTTGTCAAACATTTGATCGAACATAAACATTATTTGATCGATCGTCCACCTCAACGCATCGTGTGGTGTTACAAAGAGTGCCAATCAGCGTACAGCCTTCTGCGAGAAAGTCAAGGCGATTCCATCGTCTTTGTGGAAGGCATTCCTGGCGAAGACGACGGGATCGTGTCTGACCCTAGTCAAACTCATTTGGTTATTTTTGACGACATGTTAGGAGAAGACGAAGAAGAAATTAAACTCTGGTTTACGCGCAAAGGGCATCATCGTAATGCCAGTGTCATTTACATTACCCAAAATTTGTTTCAACAAAGTAAAGCCCATCGTACCATCAGTCTCAATGCTCATTACGTGGTGTTGTTTAAAAGCCCTAGAGATAAATCGCAAGTACAAGTCTAAGCCAAACAGTTATGGACGCCTTGGCTGACAAATGCGTACGAGGATGCCACTCAAACCCCACACGCTTATGTACTCGTGGATTTAAAACCCACCACTCCCGATTATTTGCGATTTCGTACCCATCTGTTTCACCACTAGTGCCAAGACGGAAGGCCTGTCGTGTACACGTCTCCTTCGTAGACTTAATCACAATCACCAAAAAATCTATAAAAACCTCGGTCACTTGGACTCTGTCTCACACATTGTCAACATGACGTCCCTTCAGTCTCATCTTCCCATGAAACTGATTCGTGTCATGTACGGTATCAGTCGCGAAAAAAATCCACAAATACGTGCTCATGTCTTAGAAGCTAGTCTCAAAGAAGTCTTACGATGGTTTACGGTGACAGCACGTCAATTACTGCAAGGCATCATTCAGATTCCATATCAAACCAAACATTTTTTTGAGAGAAACAAAGTCGCCTTGACGCAACTAGCCGATCCTCGCATCGACACTCAAACCAAAAAGCAAATCATTTTGAAACCTGGAGGTAGCGGTTCTTTAGGATGTGTCATCATTCGTTCCCTCTTAAAATGGGATCCTAATGCTCCCAAAGTCGTCCCCAAGAAAAAAGCCACGCCCAAACGTACCCAGAAGAAAAAGAAAAAGAGCAAGGGTGTCAAGACCAGGTCACAGCCTCAGAAAAAGAAAAAGAAAAGCCCACAGAAAACAGCTTCTACTCGCAAGAGAGTGTCTCCAACAACTTCTCCTCCAGCAGTGACACCCTCTTCCTCTTTAGCGGCTGTAGCCGCTGCTCACAAAGTACCTGCCCCCAAATCAAAGTCCAAGAGAGAACGGGTGTGTTACAGAGTTTACTGGATTTGTCCAAGCAAGAACTGTCCCGATTTAGTCCGTTGCGAACTCCTCCACGACGTGTGTTGCCTGTCATCAAGTTGATACGACGTAAAGACAATCAGTGGCGACGCATTCCAGTATAAAAAAGACCCGAGGCAAACAATACGGATCAGTGTTTTTGTGCTGCTGCACGTCCAAAGATGTCCCCTCCAAGAAGTGTACACCGTTACCATCGTCGTTCTTCTTCTTCGGTCCAAAACAGGAAAAGGGAAACGAAAACGACAGTCACGTCATCCTAAAAAGCGCTTAGTCAAACATCGGCGACACTCTCTGAAAAGACACACTCGTCCAAAGAAAAGGAGAAGCCACTAAGAGGGAAGTTTCTTTGGCCCTTTCCTTGAATTCGATAAGATATCCGATAAGTTTGTTACAAGGGTAAAGGACAGGCTCCAAAAAAAAATAAGATAAAAGACGCATGTCGAGCCATGGATGTCAGCGTATGTTGTACACCAAAAGATGTCACCTCTTCGTCGTTCTCCTGTCCAGAAAGGAAAAAGAAAAAGGCAGTCTCGTCATGCGAAAAAATGCTTAGCCAAACATCGACGTCACCCCCAGAAAAGACACACTCGTCCAAAGAAAAAGAGGAGCCGCCAAAGAAGAGGATTCTTTGGCAATTTTGGAAAACACATTGTCATCTTTATGACGTAGCGATAGTCCCCAAAAAAGGATAGAAGACCGTGTGACAAGTCATCAACGTTAGTGTATTTTTGGTGTGTGTCCCGGAATCAACAAACAAAGATGTCACCCCGCAAAAGACATTCCCCTTCTACCCCCAAAGGAAAGAAAAGGAAAGGAGTTCCTCCTCGTTTAGTCAAACATTGGGACATGTTGTCTGTCCTGTCCAAAGCTCCTCCACCCATGCGAAAACAACTCATTCAAACTGCTTCCAAAGATGTCATCGATACGGTGAGCGAATGTTGTCTGAACGTCTTGAAAGGCACAATACCTTTGACTAAACATCAGAAATTGCTTAGCCAAACATCGACACGTTCTTCGCCAAATGGTCCAAAAGAAAATACCCATTCGTCAAAAGAAAAAGATGTTGGTGCAACGCGGAGGATTTTTACCCCTGTTAGGACTTATTACCAATGTAGCGAAACCTATACTGAGTGCCATGGGACATATTATACCAGCCCTAATTCCAAGATAAAAGACCAAGAAGATAAAAGGAGGACACTGGAGTCAAAAGATCTCAGACGTGATCCTTGAAATCTGATGCAAGGACGAAAACTAGCTTTAGTCCCTTACAAAAGATGGATGGAATACCATCGTTGGCAAGAACAACGAACCCCACATTTACCTCCCAATCCTCATTTGACCGAGATGTCCCAGTTACAACACGAATTGCAATCGTTGATGTATCGCAGCGATTTGTCAGAAACGGAAAAATCGCAACGGTACGGTCAGTTGTTGCAACGACTGAAACTCTTTCACCAAAAAGCTTTAGACGAAACAGCTCAACCCACTCTGAAAGATTTTAAGGCCTTGATGAAAAGTTCACCACCACTACCACCACCACTACCACTCCCAGTGGTCAAGACAGATGCAGCCCCACGGTTGCCTGAGGAAGAAGAGGCAAGAGAAGTCTTTCAAACACTGTCAGCAGCTCCCATCCCTAGTAAGATTGCAGCGTCCTTGTTGACCCCTTCCCCTACACCGCAACGAGAAGAACTTAAAGCTTGGGTTAAAAAGATGATGTCCACTCCTCCTTCGACAGAAGTGAAAAAGAAAGAAGGGAAACCAGAAGTGAAAAAAGAAAAGAAGACCAAAGCCATCCCATTACCACCACCACCACCACCACCACTATCTACTCCCGTGGCACATCGGACACGTAAAACCGTTTCTAAACCAACCCCTCCTCCCATTCAGAGTAGCATCAGTGAAGATTGGATCACTTATTAAAACATGGAGAAGGTGTTAGCCAGCATTTACTACGATCCATCCCATCCTGCAGGTTACGGAGGAGTTCAGAAATTGTATCGGGCTGCCAAAACTCGACTGAAAAGTATCCGTTTACCTCATGTGCAACGCTGGTTACAAGAACAAACCAAGTACACCTTACACAAACCCATTCGACGAAAATTTTCCAGAAGTCGCACCAAAGTAGAGGGTATTGATCACCAATGGCATGCCGATTTAGCCGATATCTCTCATGTAGCCACCTACAATCGTGATTACAAATATTTGTTTTGTGTCATCGATGTCTTTTCCAAATTTGCTTGGGTCGTACCATTGACTTCCAAATCGAGCAGTGAGTTAGTGCGAGCCCTGCAGATGGTGTTGAAACAAAGCGGGCGTCACCCTTTTCGATGGCAAACTGACAAAGGCACCGAATTTCTGAACCAAGCTTTCCAAAAAGAATTGAAGAAACGTAACATTCATTTTTTTACCACCGAGAATCCCGAAACCAAAGCCAGCATCGTGGAACGTTTTCAACGTACCTTGAAAGAACGCATGTGGAAATATTTTACGCATCAACACACTCTCAAGTACATCGACGTCTTGCCACACCTCGTCCAATCGTACAATCAATCTTACCATCGAAGCATAGGGTGTGCCCCCCAAGAAGTGACTCCCGACAATTAAGTGACCGTCTTCGAACGTCTGTTTGGTCCGTCCTCGACGGTAACTGTCCCCAAGAAAGGTGGAGTATTGGCAGCAGGAGATTTGGTGCGCATTGGCAAAACCAAACGCACTTTCGACAAAGGTTATTTACCCAATTGGACAACCGAATTGTTTCGTGTCACCGAACGTGTGCGTGGCCGTCATCCTCCTGTCTATAAATTGGAAGACATGAACGGAGAAGTGTTAAAAGGAACGTTTTACTTGCCCGAGTTACAACGTGTGACCAAAAAGGAAGACGACGTGTACGACATCGAAAGCATTCTCGATCGAAGAACCCGAAAAGTAGGAAAGAAACGTGTCAAAGAAGTCAAAGTACGTTGGAAAGGATATCCTCCCAGTTTTGATTCTTGGATCGCCGTCTCGCAACTCATCGACTATAAAAAGAAGTGACCATCATGCCCTTCAACACAACCTCAGCTACTGCAGTGACCACTCCTTACCACAGTTCTTCTCTGCAAGATCTACAAAAGCAACCCTTGTGGGTGTGGTGTGGAGAACGTGTGCCTAAAACGCAAATCGTCTTTTTCTGCCAAATCTTTGTGGTGTATTGTGTCATCGGTGCTGCCATTGCCAATTTGAGTTTGCAACAAGGAGACAAACAATTGTGGACTATTTTATTTAGCAGTTGCATTGGTTACCTTCTTCCCAATCCGTTTCTGAAATATTCCTCTAACGGAAACAACAACAACAACAACGGGAGTCTTACGTCCAACGTTAGTCACCAATCCAATCACAACAATCCTCTTTTAGACACTCCTTTGACTTCCAGTGACTCCTCGGACACTAGAACTCTGGAATTATGAACAACCAATTTTACTTAACGTTACCCAGTGACAGTTCCATGGAGGTGTTTCCCAATAACACTTTGTGCTGTTACACGGCCAGATTACCTCAAGCTATCCAATTGGATCACGAAGCCCATTGGGAAGTGGCTTTAGTGCAAATGATTCACCCTACACAAATCAAAAACATCGTCGAAAATGAAAGCACTTTTACGGTAGAAGTTTATGACGAACAAGTGCAACAAGCCATGGATGAACGCGCCAGTGTAGCTGACTTTATGAAATCACAAGACCCCAAAACTAAACGAACCACTTATCTGTTGAAAGTTCCTGCTGGTTATTATTTTAGTGGTCAACATTTGGTGAACGCCATTGCTGACAGATTCAATTTCATGTTTGGTAAAGCCTTGGAGAAAGCTAGAAGAAGTGTCACGATCGAGTACAACAAAATATCTCGTCGCCTAATGATGAAATTTTCAGAGGACAAAGTATTGGCCATTACATTTTGTCCAGAATTGTATGACATTTTGGGTGGAGACCTCAAGTTCATCAAGATGAGAAACGAAATACCAGCCATGACCGGTAACTTGGATTTTGCGAAACATTTTCGATTCCCTGTAGAAATGAACCAAAGACTGAATTTGATTTTTGTGTACTCCGATGTGGTGGAGTACAACGTAGTGGGACACACCTCTGTACCGTTACTGCGTGTCATTCCTTTCAAAGTGGATTCTGCCACGGCTGCTGACGAGGAAGGTGGAAACACCTATCACGTTCACCGCGAATTTGCACATCCTCACTATTTACCCCTCAGTAAGTCTTATTTCGACACTATCAGCATTACTATAAAAGGAGATCTGGGACAAAATATTCCATTCACCAAAGGGAAAGTCGCAGTGAAACTCCATTTTCGAAAACGATTACTCTAACCCTTTGTCAGTCATGTATCCTGTGTACCAAGGTGTCGCTCGACAGCGAGGACATGGTTTAGGTGATATGCTCAAATCGGCCTTTCGTACAGTGGTTCCCGTTTTGAAACCGATGGTGACACGGGATTGCACGCCTTAAAAGATGCCACGTTGACGCAAGGTAAAGAATTTCTCCAAAATGTCATCATTGACAAACAAAACCACAAATAAGCATTCTTGAGAGCAGGCAAAAATGTCTTGCTTCAAACGGACAAAGACCTTTTGGGTCGTCGAGAAAATCCTATAAATGCCCTGGGAAATGCCGAGTCAGGCAGAGTAGCTCCCGTCAACAATTTCATGCATTCCTTGTTCAGCAAAGTGGATTTGTACTTGAATAACAAACTGGTCAACAGTAGCATGGATACTTACCCTTACCGAGCGTACCTAGAAAATCTCGACGTACGGAAAAGAGGCCAAGAACACTCATCTGGATGCTTGCGTGGTATGGAAACTTGACACCGCAGGTGAAGACACGTTTAACGACACAGCCCTGACAGCCGATGACAATCCTCACAATGTGGGTTTTAACAACCGTCGAAGGAAAATCCTGCAAGCTCGTAGTTTAGAACTGATGGATCGCTTGCATTTGGACATGTGGTTGCAAGACAAGTATTTGCTGAACGGAGTGGATATTCGCCTGAGACTCAATCGCAGCAGTGTCGCTTTCCATTTGATGGCTCATGCCAACCAGTACAAAACCATCATCCAAGAAGCCAGACTTTACGTGCGTCGTGTAGAAGTGTTACCTAAAGCGGGAAACGACATCAGTCAAACATTGAGCAGATCGACCGCCAAGTATCCGATACGACGTGTAGAAGTGAAAACATTCACCATTGCTGCTGGACTCCGATCCAAGATCGAAGATCATCTGTTCCAAGGACAGTTACCGAAACGTTTAATCGTTGGCATCGTCAGTAATGCAGCTCTCAACGGAGCTCACGATCAAAATCCTTTCCAGTTTAAGCACTACAAAGTGTCCAAGATCGAAGTCAGTCGCGATGGCAAGACTTTGTGTATCAGATCCTTCGAACGTAACTTTGCCCAGAAGAATTACTTGAGATTGTACTTGTCCCTGTACGAAGCTACGGGGCAACTAGGAACCAACACCAGTCACGGTATTTCGTACGAAGATTATGTCGGAGGTTACACTTTGTGGGCCTTTGATTTCACTCCAGACCAAGGCAGGGACGAGGGACATTTCCACCCTATAAAATCTGGTCAACTGCGTGTGGAACTTCAGTTTGCAGAAGCTCTCACTGAGACGGTCAACGTCATCCTGTATGCTGAATTCGATAATACCATAGAAATCAACAGTTTGAGAGAAGTCATTCGAGACTATTAGACACAATGGAAGACTCCTATCCCTCTTTAAACAGTGGAGAATCTTTGGACATGGAATGGGAGGATAGCGTGAAAGCAGAACCCCAAGACCGAGACAAAGAGGATGAGGTAGTAGTCAAGTCCAGATGGCCAGAACAAGAACAACATTTAGTGTCCTGTTTTGCTAAACACCTTTGCGCATACAATTACGGAATTGAGTAAGAGAGATTGTTATGGATGTCAAAACGATCATCCCAGTCAAATTCAACACGATGAATGTCTGGGAATGAGTCAAGAAGAAAAATTCGACGAGTATCTGGACGAAGCTTGGAGTCTCATCTCAGAAGAAGCAGTGTTGCATCAGTGATATAAAGGCTTGCGTGATCATTCCTGCCCTCCATTGACTACTCTAGAGATCTATCGCATCGAAGCTCTCTTAGCCCAGAGTGCGGAGACAAGGCGATGAAACGGCTACTTGACAGATCGTTTCAAACAAAAAGTCAGAATTGAATTGATGACTTAACATTACCTGTGAAAAAAACAACAACACAACAAAAAATGGATACCTGGGAACTTTATTACCTTTTGAACAATAGTTCGTATACTGCTTCTTGGAATCCTGTCGTGTGCGCTAAAGATGAACTACCTCATCGCAAACCTCAAGACCATCAAGCTTATGTCATCAACACGGACGAAAGGCATCTTCCAGGAACTCACTGGGTTGCCGTCTACTTCCCTCAAGAGGATTGTGTGGAATATTTTGATTCGTATGGATTACCCCTTTGGAAGACGATATCATTGACTTTATGAGAAGAAATGCCCAGACGACACGATACAATAATGTGAAATTACAAAGCACAGATTCCATGGTGTGTGGACAATATTGTGTGTATTTTCTTCATCAACGCAGTCTTGGATATCCTTTAGAACATTTAGTGACTTATTTTGATCGTCACTCTTCTAGAAATGATGAGAAATTACATCGATGGTTTTGTGACCATTATGGCTATCTTTTGTCTTTAGCTAGGAAACGTAGTGTACATCAATGGCTTCATGACTTTCATCAATGGATATCTCACATAATTTCACAACGTTGTCAACCTTGTCAAAAATAATTTGTTTGATATTGTTGTTACTTGTTGGTTGAATAAAAAATGTTGTGTTTTGAAAAAATGTGTCTGTCGTTTGTTTTCAAAAAAACACTGTGAATATATGCTCTTTGACTTCTCTCTATCCCTCACCATGACATTCGCTATCATAGCGTTCCGACACTAAAACCAAGTAGGGATGTTTTCTATCGCGTCCGCGTTTGAACCATATAAAGCGGGTTGTTCTCCAGTCTGACCATCCATTGTTGACTCGTCAACCTATGAACATGCCTTCCAGACTAGCCCAGCTGAACGAAGCTTACGTAAGTTTACATCGTGTCAGGCTAAACCTGATACCTAAACCTGAAGAGATAAAGAATGTCAGGATGTTATCCTTAGCCCAAGACCTAATAGAAGAGGTCTTTATAGAGGAAATTAAGAAAGAACAAGAAGAATGGACCGAGAAGTACAGACTTCAGAAGAAGCAGAGAGAAGAACAACATCAGCAACAACAGCAGCAGCAGCAGCAGCAGCAGCAAGAACCAGACAGAGGTTTTGTAGACTGTCGTGTGGACACCAAAGAATTCTCTTTCTCTTTCCGCAGAAGCAGACCGTATCGTATAGGAAAGCCTGTCGCCAGACGGGGACGCAATCTTAGACAGTAAAAAAAAGATTGTGATTACTCCCGTTAACACAAAAAAAGCAGCCCTTTTCAGGGCTACCCAATACTCTCGAAAAGACATACTAATTCAATTTGCCAAAACTTTTAAAATTTTAAAAAAATAAATAGAAGTGTGTCTATAAGCACTTCGTTTCTTTTGTCAGTAAAAAAAATCCACTCTTTGTTTTCTCTGTCTTGTCCAATCGTGCCTGTCTGTGTTTGTAAGTAAAAAGTAAAAAAGTCAACGTGAGTGCTTCTTTTAGGTCCGCGCGTTTTCATGTGATGGTAAGTTTGGGTGTTAGGGGATGTTTTCCTTCACGTCCGTGCTTCAAGTATATAAATCGGCACAATTGTCAGTCTGGCTACCATCGTTGACTCGTCAACTTAAAAATGAGTAGCAGACTACAAAAACTGTTGGAACTCCAAATGTACCTGGAGTATGCCAGGCGTCTTTAAGACGAACTGACTAGGGAGGCCATAGAGGAGAAAGACAGGATAGAAGAGGAGGAGAAGAAAAAGAAAGAAATGGAGAAGGAAAAGATCCTGCCTCACCTCTTCATGAGACCTCAGTGTGAGGTGAAGCCAGAAATGAGGACACCTCCACAGACAGTACGACCACCTCAACCACAGCCACAACCAGTACAACGTGCAGAGTAGACAAGGAGGCCAGATCATCATCATCATCCCCGGGTCTGGCACAGAGGACAGAGGGAACAACAAGTCTTCACTATTCCACAAACAGATGAGTGGGATAGTGAAGCCACTCAAGCCCCGTATGCTCTCCCAACCACTCGTGTCAATTGGGAGAATGACTGGAGCAGACGTTGCGTGTGTGGTGCCAGGCCAGGAAGGTGTCACCATTAGCTAGGTGCATTTGAAGTTCTAAAAACAAACAGCCCTTCTCAGGGCTAGCCAGATCTCTAGAAACGAGAGACTATTCAATTTGCCAATTCGTGTGAATGCAGAGTAGTGTGACTATAAACACTCACTCCTTTACTGTTTGTGTGTGTGTGTGTGTGTGTGTGTGTGTGTGTGTGTGTGTGTGTGTGTGTGTGTGTGTGTGTGTGTGTGTGTGTGTGTGTGTGTGTTTGCATGCGCGTTCGTTGGTGTGGATAGTATATGTGTGTATGTTTTATGCTTTCTCGTTCGTTGGTGAGGATAGTAGATAGATGTGTTTTTTCTTCTCATCCCGATTGTGTGGATAGTATATTTGTGTGTTTTGTGCGTTCTCCTTCGTTGGTGTGGATAGTATATGGGTGTGTGTTTTTCTTCTCATCCCGATTGTGTGGATAGTAGATAGGTGTGTTTTATGCTTTCTCGTTCGTTGGTGAGGATAGTAAATTTGTGTGTTTTATGCGTTCTCCTTCGTTGGTGTGGATAGTAGATAGGTGTGTTTTTCATCTCTTCCTTCGTTGGTGTGGATAGTAGATAGGTGTGGTTTATGCTTTCTCGTTCGTTGGTGAGGACAGTAAATTTGTGTGTTGTATGCGTTCTCCTTCGTTGGTGTGGATAGTATATGGGTGTGTGTTTTATGCATTCTTGTTCGTTGGTGAGGATAATATATAGGTGTGTGTTTTATGCTTGCTCGTTCGTTGGCGAGGATAGTATATTTGTGTGTTTTATGCTTGCTTGTTCGTTGGTGAGGATAGTATATAGGTGTGTATTTTATGCTTTCTCGTTCGTTAGTGAGGATAGTATATATTATGTGAAGTGAGTGTAAGGGATGTTTTCGTTCACGTCCGTGCTCCACGGACATAAAGCAGAGCGCTCGTCATTCGCGCCATTCTACACAGAACATAAAATTGACTGGCAACATGGACTTGTTCAACAAAATGAAAGACAGTTGGTACTGGATGATGGATGGAGCCTGCGTGGTGGACAGGCTTGAAAAGGAATGGAGTTTCCCAGGTAACCTAGACTTGGTGAACAGTCTGAAAGCAGCTAATTATGAATTACAATGGATGATAGAAGAGGAAGTGAAGAAGTTGAGAGGCTTCATCCATCCTAAATATGTAAGAGTGGGAACCTTGAAACAGGTTCTTGATATTGTTATCAAAGTGAGATGTTTTTTGGAAGACATATTCCATTTAAGTGAGTAGCCTTTTGTCAAAAAAGGCTTAGACAATTTAAAAAAAGGCGAAGACATCATGATAAAGATAATGAAAGAAAAAGTGAAAAAGATTAAAGAGACCTGGACAAAAGAAAGAAAGGACAAAAAAAAAATCAAGAGAAAAGAAGAGTTTGAGAAACTAAACAGGAACTGGATGAAGGTACAGGAAAAGTTTAGAGCCCTGGGACATCCTGACTGGATTCCCGACAAAGAAAAGAAGAAGAAGAAGAAAGGAATTATTGAAAAAGTGAGAACGTGGTGGAAGAAGTGGAGACAATAGAAGAAGAAGACAAAGGCCCTTTTCAGGGCCACTTCATATGCCTCGAAAAGATTTATTCTTTCTTGCTTAAAAAAAATTTAAAACCCTACTCTACTATTCACTGACAAGAACGCGACTGATTCGTGTTTGTCTATAGCAGTGACACAGGTGGCATGACGTCACAGTACTACCTTGCTACATTGTTGCCAATGACCAGTACTGTGACGTCACCCTACCTGTTCCATCCCTCTTGGCGCTATACAGGCCCAGCGTGTGCTAGTCGCTAATACAAAATTCCCATTGGAGCCATAGTGCCCCAGGCTGATTTTTTGGCCCTATAAATCGGAGGGCCATAGTGCCCCAGGCTGATTTTCCTTCTTTGGCATGATGAGGGCTATGGTGCCCCACTACACTACTTCCGTCTCTCAAGGCTCTTCCTACTTCATGAATGTATATCGAAGTCCATCTCTCAAGGCTCTTCCTACTCCATGAATGTATATCGAAGTCAGTCTGTCAAGGCTCTTCCTTCTTCATGAATGTATATCAAAATCCGTCTCTCAAGGCCCTTCCTTTTTCGTGAATGTATATCAAAATCCGTCTCTCAAAGATCTTCCTGCTTTATGAATGTATAGTCCGATTCTCGAGTATTTACCCAGTTCATGAACATATATCAAAGTCGATCTCAGGGATCTTACTGCTTTATGAATGTATATGAAAGTCCGTCTGTCAAGTACTTTTCCACTTCATGAATATATATCGAAGTCCATTTATCAAGGATCTTCTTACTTCAAGAATGTGTATCGAAGTATGTCTCTTACGGATCATCCAATATCATAAATGTATATCTAAATCTGTCTCTCAAGGATCTTTCTACTTCAACGTATATCGAAGTCTGTCTCTCAAGGATCTTCCCACTTCAACGTATATTATTCCCACTTCAACGTATATCAAAGTCTATCTCTCAAAAATCTTCCCACTTCAACATATGTCGAAGTCTGTCTCTCAAGGATCTTCCCACTTCAACGTATATCGAAGTCTGTCTCTCAAGGATCTTCCCACTTCAATGGATATCAAAGTCTGTCTTGAACGGATCTTCCCACTTCAATGGATATTAAAATCTGTCTCTCCATGATCTTCCTGCTTCATGAATGTATATTGAAATATCATAGAACTATGCAGTTAAATCTAATGAAACTAAATTACTTGTGGTCTTCAGATTCAGGACAGTAAACGTTGCATTTGTCGTGTAAATGGTATGGATATAAATTGCTAATGATCTTCCTACATGTATATAAATAAATGTTAAAAAAAAAAAAAAAAATTCTGGCTAGTAAACATTTAATTTGACTTGCGGACTTTTATGCCTGAAAATCTTGTAGTATCCATTTTTCAATAAAACTCATGAGTATATCAGGAAAATCTTGCAACATCCATTTTTATTAACATTCAGGAGCATGTCGGGAAAATTATGTAGCTTCAATTTTTCATTAGCACTCAAGAGTAATTTGGGAAAATCTTATAACATCCAATTTTCATTAACACTCAGGAGTATGTCGGGTAAATATCTTGTAGCTCCTGTTTTTCATCAACACTGGAGTATGCCAGATAAAATATAGAGAAAGATTTAAAGCAGTTCTAGCATAGATTGAGAGCAAATACTATAAAAAGTAGCTCAGATAGGACCTAGATTGTATAAATATATGGAATGCGGTATTGAGATATTTCTAAGAATGAATGAACAATTTATTTATCAAAGTATCAGAGTCCTCTGGACCACGTTACAGTGAAATCTTAAAAAACACCATGCGTATAATAGAGAATGTTGCATTGTAGTAAGAAAATACAATGACGGTCACATTTTACATCCATGCATACGGGTAAGAAAATACACTGACACATTTTGCATCCATACATAGAGGTAAGAAAATAAACTGACAGTCGCATCCTACATCTATGCAAACGGGTAAAAAAGTACAATGACAGACACATTCTACATCCATGCATACGGGTAAGAAAATACAATGACACATTTTACATCCATGCATACGGGTAAGAAAATACAATGACACATTTTACATCCATGCATACGGGTAAGAAAATACGCTGACGCATTTTACGTCTATGCATATGGGTAAGGAAATACATTGACACATTTTACATCCCTGCATACTGTTAAAGAAAATATACTGATTTTCAGACATTACATACATGCATATGGGTAAGAAAATACATTGACAGTCACATTCTACATCCGTGCATACTGATAAGAAAATACACTGACACATTTTATTTACATCCATGCATACGGGTAAGAAAATATACTGACAGTCACATTTTGCATCCATGCATACGGATAAGAAAATACACTGAGTCATATTTTACATTCATGCATACGGGAAAGAAAATACACTGACAGTCACATTTTATATCCATGCATCCGGATAAGAATATACACTGATTTTCAGATTTTACATCCATACCTACGGATAAGGTACACTGATTTTCAGATTTTACATCCATGCATACGGATAAGAATACACACTGATTTTCAGATTTTACATCCATGCATACAGATAATATACACTGATTTTCAGATTTTACATCCATGCATACGGATAAGAATATACACTGATTTTCAGATTTTACATCCATGCATACGGATAAGAATATACACTGATTTTCAGATTTTACATCCATGCATGCGGATAAGAATATACACTGAATTTCAGATTTTACATCCATGCATACGGATAAGAATATACACTGATTTTCAGATTTTACATCCATGCATACGGATAAGAATATACACTGATTTTCAGATTTTACATCCATGCATCTGGATAAGAATATACACTGAATTTCAGATTTTACATCCATGCATACGGATAAGAATATACACTGATTTTCAGATTTTACATCCATGCATACGGATAAGAATATACACTGATTTTCAGATTTTACATCCATGCATACGGATAAGAATATACACTGATTTTCAGATTTTACATCCATGCATCTGGATAAGAATATACACTGATTTTCAGATTTTACATCCATGCATACGGATAAGAATATACACTGAATTTCAGATTTTACATCCATGCATCTGGATAAGAATATACACTGATTTTCAGATTTTACATCCATGCATACGGATAAGAATATACACTGATTTTCAGATTTTACATCCATGCATCTGGATAAGAATATACACTGATTTTCAGATTTTATATCCATGCATCTGGATAAGAATATACACTGATTTTCAGATTTTACATCCATGCATACGGGTAAGAAAATACACTGATTTTCAGATTTTACATCCATGTATAGTAGAAAAATACACTGAAACATTTTGCATCTATATAGACCGCTCCGGTAGCCTAATTGGTTAGAGCGTCAGCCTCGATTGCGGGAGGTCGCGGGTTCGAACCCTGGCCGAGTCATACCAAAGACTTATAATGGTACTAGCAGCTGCCTCACTTGGCGCTCAGTATTAAGAAATTTGTGCTACGACTGGTCGGCCTGGTGTCAGGATAATGTGATTCGGTCGACATGATGCTACATGTCTGAGGCATGATGCCCCAGTGCTAGACATCGCTATAAACTGCCACAATGCAGACATCGTAGCGATATGACTGAAAAATTGTTAAAGCTATGCTAAAAATCAAAATGACACACACACACACATATACATCATACATACATACATACATACATACATACGGTAAGAAAATACACTGACATTCACATTTTACATCCATGAACACTGGTAAGAAAATACACTGACGGTCACATTGAGATACCCCTAATGTTACGGTGAAATGACTGGGAGATACTGCGAATGTCACGGTGAAATGTTTGGGAGATACCCTTCGTGTCACGGTGAAATGATTGGGAGATACTCCTAATGTCACGGTGAAATGATTGCTCCAAATGTCACGGTGAAATGATTGGGATATACCCTTCATGTCACGGTGAAATGAATGGGAGATATCCCTCAGTCTGTGGAGGTTGAACTCAATGTTTCCCTTTACGCACATTTGTGCGTCAGGGACGCACGCTGGAAAAAAAATTGACGCACACGTTTTGTTGCCGTGCGTTTTTTTGACTCAGAGGATTTGCATCATGCAATCAGGATTTATTTAATATCCAATGCTTTGGATGAGCGAAGGCATCGTGTATACTTCGAGCATAGGCATAGTCTGGCTCCCTGTTTCATATGCTCCCTGCGTTGCACTCCGCTATACGGAGCATACGAAACAGAGAATAGGCAATGTTATGACGGAGTAGCTTCCCCTAATCTCGCGAGCTGTCACGCTATTTCCATTGAGTTCAGTAAGATGCTCAGATGTTTAACCTCAGTGCTTGTTGCAGTAGAAAGTGATCTGCAGATTAAAACGGCATGCACTAAGAATCATTAGCGACAAAAGTGAAAGAAGCAGAACGCAAAAGAGTAACTGTGGATCTAATTTAATGACGAATGGAGAAAATAATTCCCTTGACTGGAATACGGCACGTCCATTGGGATTACCGTTGTGCCTTCTTATCGCATGACTGCAAAGACTGCAAAAGTGAATAATCCTTTCGTGACAGGGTTTAATAATTTTAAAAAATCTGCCCTTGTTCGCCACAAGATATCTGTAGAACACATTATCACCCAAAACATTCTTTCACAATAAAGAAATCAGTAACTTGCAGAGACAAATCCATGACTTGGGTTACAAAGTCAGAGGGTCATTGAAGATTTTGTTGGTTTTTAACTTTGCTGCAACGAAAGAAAGATCTAAAAGTTCAAGTGTAACTTATTAAAGAGATGACAAATCATTAGCCTCTTTGATTTTTGGATAAATGTGTTTTAGGACGAAGTACAATGAAAGTGATGATAGTACATATGTTATCACAGGCAGTAAATTAACTGTAATCTGGTTAAAAAGATTTATTTGGCTTATATGTAATGTGTTGGTCCATAATATTGCTACAAAAAGGTTATAAGGAGATTGTTAAAAGTACGAAATTAAACTAAAGGGAAAATGAACTAATAAATGCATTTGTGTGTTAATTGTGTGTGTTGGTTTATTTGTATTTTTATGGAGAGAGAGAGAGAGAGAGAGAGAATGTTGAGCAAGTTTCAATACCCTATTTCAAGTTGAAAAAGTATGGGTCAGATGAAAATTTGTCAGTACATTTGTTACCCCCACATTTTAAATTTGACCCCCCAGTTCTGACACCAAGGTTTTTTTTTTTTTTACTCAGTTTTACACCCCTGGGGGATACACTGGTTGAACTATACGTTGTTATGTATATGCAATTTAATTACTTGTGTGTTAGTTTTAATTTTTTTTTATTTTATTTTATTTCATTACATGTTATTGTAATGATAACTTTATTCACTGGATTTGACATTTTTCCAGATAATTCAGTTCAGTTTTGTTAAACCTGATAAACAAGCATAAGTAGAAACATTGTACCTTTTGGTGACCTAGATTCAGAACCAGTTTCGAGTTTGTAGTAAACAACTTTTTTTATTTCTTTTATTATTGAATCTTATAGTAAGATTCATTTAGTAGAGTCAAAGCCGTACATAGCGTACGTGATAATCGGCATGTAGTGTTTCTATGCCGCTAGAAGGAAGTGATCACGTGACCCCCATCAGGTGATCTGTTTTGCGTATTAGTTGGGCTTAAAACTCACGTTATTATAGTGATTTTGGCCAGTCTTGCTTTTAACCTTTGGAGCTCAAAGGTGTTTTGTTGTGACCAGTTTGAGTTGAATTTTTATTTTATTCAATTTCAAGTAATTTATTTACCTTGGAAAATGCTAGTGCTCATCAGAATTCTTGGACAAAGATATTTATTGAAAATTATTCGGAATTCTAAACTGGAATATTATTCTTGGTGATTCAACAAGGAACTGTTGACATGACAACACAAAGCAGGTTATAGAAGACGTCATCGCCTTCCATCTTGGAACTTCTTCGGGATTCGAACTGTGATTCATTTAGGACTTTTATTGATAGGACTTATATTTTTTAATTATTGGATTAATTTTTGGATTTGATTCATAAACCGTAAGTCGTTTGTCTTATTTTTACCTTGTTTTCTAGGGAAATAAATTATTATGTTAAATTTTACAAAGCTTGTTGTTTTCACTCTCTTCTTTGTTACTTTTGTACGAGCCTAGACACGTAACAAAGAAAATTGGGGTCTTGTCCTTGGGATATATGAATTTTGGCTAAAATATTTCAGAATTTTTGTTTTGAAATTTACATTCCCCTAGTTTTCAGATTTTTTTTAAAATCCCAAGTATTATTTCACATTTTGTTTGAATTCTTTAGTGAAATCAACAGGTTTTTCACAATGTCGTCAAAAGTGGGAATCTTTCTTTCAAATCCTACTCAGGAGCAGTTGGAATGTTTGATAAAAAGATGAATTGCTTGAACTTGCCAGAAAATACGATCTTTCTGAGGCAAAAACTTCTTTAACGAAGCAAGTAAAAAAAAAAAAATTTTGATCCAGTATTTGGTAGAAAAGAATGTATTGGATAAAAGTGTTTTGGTTTCGATCAGTAAGTCTGTATCAGACTGACATAAAAGTAAAGGAATTAAAATTTAAGTACAAGATGGGATTAGAGTTAAGGAAGCTTGAACTTCAGAAAGAAGAAAAACAAATGCAGTTGCAATTGGAAAAAGAGGAGAGAGAGAGAAACAAATGCAGTTGCAATTGGAGAAAGAGAAAGAACAAATGCATTTACAAAAAGAAGAAAAACAAATGCTATTTGAAAAAGAGGAGAGAGATTGAAACAAATGCAGTTACAATTTGAGAAAGAAGAGAGAGAAAGACAGTAGAGAGAGAGAAACATACAAATGCAATTAGAAGAAAGAGAGAAAGAAAGACAAATGGAGTTACAGAAAGAACAAATGCAATTAG
>JAECUM010054767.1:0-15780 GCA_016617855.1 Megalonaias nervosa
TAGCAAATTCTAACAAGATTTACAAACTTCATCAGTTTCTTTATAAATAACACCTCTAGTATATCCACAAAGTCAGCCAGTTGGAGACAAGATCCAGTGTTTCCCTAGAGGTGCAAGACTGAGAGTAAAAAGTCACCTTTATGTTAGAACTGGAGGTCACCTTGAGTAAAAAAGAAATATCCCCTTGGTGTCAGAACTGTGGGTCAAATTAAACATTTTGGGATTTCTGAAGCACAAATGAGGGTAAAGGGAAAACACTGAAGATCAGATCTCACTTGTATAGAACTTTCAACTTGAGTACATATTTAGGTCAAATTGTGTCTGAAAAAATTTCTAATGTCAAATTTGTGGTCAGTATCTTTATCTTTAATTCTTAATATCAAAAATAAGTGTATTTAATGCAATTACATGCATTCTAACAAAGTTTACTAATAATCAGCAGTCAAAATGGGAATAAGTTTTGACACAAACTTGTGATGTATGAAAGTAGAGGTAGATGAACAAATACGCACAGATTATGCTGGTATTCTAAATTTGCAAAGACCATAAAGTAAGGCATACAGCAATTGTCATCAAAATATGTTTTAAAAACTTCTAAAACAGAAACAAGAAAGCACAGATCACCTCATTATTATGCTGGTATTTCACTGGCAATAAAACGTATCATGTCAGCTTCACATACTTCACCAAAGTATGCTCACATACGATTATGCCTCTGGTGAATCAAAAGCCAATATGAGCCCATAATACCTCTTTAATATCCATAGCTTTTGCCAATGTACTGGTGTCATTTATCAAAACATGGAATTTAGTCAAATTATGTCACCTGGTTTAAGAGCAGTCATTCTGAGTTTTGTTAACATTTTTAGTAATACAGGTAAAACCCACTATAACGTGATTCTGCTTATAACATGATGGCAGCACGGCTCCTATTTTTTAATTTAAGGTGACATCCTAACTACATGCTCTCGAAAAAGCTGATTATTCGTATCCCTAGCAGATTATATGATCAAGAGGTTAGTTTAAACTGAAGACATTGAAATTTCAATGTATCTCTATGGGGAAGTTTTTCAAAAAACACAATCCAGCTTATATCACGATGCTATTCTTTGGACCCTGAGCATCACGTTATAACAGATTTTACCTGCAGTGATAATACTGTAAAGAAGCTCAAACATTTTTTGTATACTGTCTTCAGGATGCTGCCTGTTAAATTTATTTAAATGCTGAACAGATCTGAAATAGATGTAGAAAAAAGCTAAGCATGATGCATGACAGATGCAGGTCATCACCATATTAAGACAGATTAGCTTACAATTCAGTGAGGTCGCCCTATATCTAAATATTTAAAAAGATACTAATAGTTTGTCCAACTTTTAAACACAAACTTCTTTGTATTATCTGCATACTACACATGTTGAATCACATGCATCACCAATGATGCATTTTAACCAACTGCATGAACTGCATGCAGTTTTGTAACAAATTTCTGTATTATATACAGTATGGTACTACCAGAGCCAAACACACACACACACACACACACACACACACACACACACACACACACACACACACACACACACACACACACACACATACACACACACACATACATACACACACACACACACTGGAAATGAATTTAGGAATATGCGCTAAATGGAAAAATATGAACAAATTCAGTTGAACTAATGCTCTGAAACCAAAAGTGTAAACAACTACTTTGAAAATATATTCAAGACCAGTTATTCAAGCATATTCAAAGCAAGAATACACATGATTCTGAACATATTCCACACTATCCTTAACATTATTGCATAACATTTTCCGTGAAAAAAATGAATGACTGTACTGCATAAAATTACTGCATGGTTATATTATATCCATGATCCAGATGCGCGATTCCAGTATACCATTGAATTCTCTGCGGAATTCAACAAAGCTCTCATAACTTGATGGTAATTCAAGAACACAGCCACAGGTGTGTGCGATTGGTCTCCTGGTGAATTCAGAGTCACAACACACTAACCGAACAGATATCCTTTGTACAGTCAGTAGATCAGCACCTGCAATAAATCGGTATAATGTTAATTCAAATACGCGACATTTATATGTGCCTGAAAGATTAACATGAGATTCAAAAAATACGGATTTCAGGAGAGAGATCTGATGCATAATTATTTAAGTTTGGGGAAGTGTTTAAATATTAGTGAGCTATACAACAAAGTTCTGTATTAGTGAAAAGTGCATGCCTTCAAAGTTCTCTCCATGTACTTATGCATACTTTCAGAATCCAGTTATCAGTTGTTAAATGCCATTTTTGGTTTTAATTTCTGGTATGTTTGTTCATACACTGGAAAACTCTACTTCCACCTGCATGGTGACTTTCAAATCATCTGCTCATCAGTTAATCTTAGATAATGGGATTGAGGCAAAAATCAGCCCTAGTTCCATTGTAAATCAGGGCTGTATTTAGGCTGTGGCAAAGTTTGGATGATATTCTCCTTCAAGGTGTCTGTCAAGATGACAGATCTATGTGCGGATCTAATGTCATGGAGTAAATTAACATTTTCGGTACCGGTCGACAACCACTGGCACCACTTTGAAGGCATAAAAATGTCCAGTGATACTAGATGAATCAGGCATCAGTACAATATTTGGTTAACCGAACCATTTGCATAAAAAAGTGCATCTAAAACTATGTTGACAATCCAACAATGTCAAACAATTTTGTGATCTTTGCTTGTTTTCTCCAATCCAAACTGTATTAATTTTTCTCTTGGGTTAGGTAAAAAACAAGTAAATCTGTTTTGTCATCTATAACAATTTCATTAAAATATTCGTGAACACCCTTTTCACATTTGGTGAATAGCTGTTTGGCAATTTCAACCAGACTCACTTTTGCTCAGATGTCAACAAATGTGGGAAGTTACTTGTAGAATTGTTCTCCTTCTCAGGCATTGTTTTAGGTCACCATCATGTATCTATATGTCTGCTACATCACTTGCATACATCTGCTGGTGTCCAGCATTCTACACAAGCAGCTGCAGCTTATTTCATAGCATGTTACTTTCTCTATAGATCGTCATTAAATTTATCAACAGGTTCAAAGAAACTAAAAAGTTATATCAAAATATTCAGAACGTTTAAAAAAACACATATGTAAATCAACTTGATAATTTATAGAGTTTTCATGCAGATATTTGATTACTTTCTCAGGTTATGTGTTTGCTTTATTTCGCAAGCTACCCTAAGCACAGTGATTATCTTGTAAATGACGAAAAGTCCTTGGAATTATTAAGCATTATTCATTGGAGAACTCTTGCATACCATGACAAGCAGTGCAGAATGCTGTATGTTGCATGCTCTTAGGTATTCACATTTGTCTCTGCAACCAGGAACTTGTACATTTGAATTTACAAGTCCATAACTTAAATTGATTTATTAAAATATAATATCCATGATTCTTTATTTATAGAGGCTAAAGCACTTCTTTTGTTTGAGGGAATTATCTCTGTGGCACATACAAGCTAATACTCATTTATATTTATATCATGGATGTGTTACATGCATCCTTTCAATTAATTTGAGTTTTCTTGTTACGTTGCCTTTATACATTTTGAATTGAATGTTCTATATGACTCCAAGTCATAAAATATATAACAGAAAGGGAGTGAAACCAACAAGCAACAAATGATGTGTTTCCCTAGAATACAACATGAAAATCTAAGAAACACCTACAGTATTGTGAATAAAATCCCAAATAATTCAAGATGTCCTATCACAAGTTCAAAAGTATAGAATGTTCTGAATGAATTCTAACAGTCTGGAATGTCCTGATGCACAATTATGTAATCCAGAAAGTCTTTGAATGGGTTCTCAATAATCTCAAAGTAGTGTTTTTGTCAACAAAGTCAATAAGCAGTTTGTAATTCCAACAAAATCCACTAACTCATACACAAGGCCAGGTCCTGAACTCAAATTCAAGTAAACATCTCGTTTAATTCTTAGAAATATGACAACAGTCAGGTAGGAACAACCCTCAATCATGGACTAACCTTTTGCACACGATACAGATATACATAACATATCAATGGTCTATGTCAGCATTAATATATTTGATTAGCTGCAAGTATATATTCATGAAGTATTGTTTATGTTTATTGATACTTAAGCATACAATTATGAAAACGATGAGAAGTGGAGTGGTGGGGGTGGGGGGCAGGGATCCTTTTATGAGATCAAAATAACCCATGGACAGTAATACATGTAATCGTATTTAGTGCCCAACTCGTTCTGCCAGTCATGTTATTTGATGACCAAACTTGATGAAGTACATGTAGTTAAATATTACTTTGAAAATGCTTTTTAAAGCAGCAATGTAAGAAATGAAGGAGGCTGAATCAGAGCTTGGCATAGATCATCTACATGCACATTTCAGCCAAGTAACACACTTTGTAAATTTTGTTTAATAAAAAAGTGGTTTCTTTTATAATTTAGTCACACTCTGCTTGGAGCTGTGTTTCAATTAAACCATTTAACACAAACAAAAAAAAAAAATGTTGGCCACGTTTACTTTATTTGCTGTGTTGAGGCCTAATGTGATGACTGGGCCATCCTCTTGACTAGAAACAGAATCATACTGCCTCATCACAGAAATCTCTTGTAACATCCTACGTTGCATAATCTTATAAATTGCTTCATGTCATTTTTGCAGGCAAGTTATATTACACTTATTTAGATATCTTCTGTACATGTCAGCTAGATGTATTATTTACATGGATGTATGAATACCAGCTATGAACAGTTCAGTGGTATTTCCAGCAGAACCTACGGCATAACCGTATCACCAGTTTATATAGCTTGATGCATTTGCACCAGGTGCACTGATTGTGTAACATTTGACAAACCACAAGGCGTTGTGATGATTGACTGAAACAGTTTGTGTTACTGTGTGTACACACAGCCACTAACTGCTTCAATCCATCATACCTGTGACCGAGTGGGCCCCACAGTTAAGGAAGCATGGTGATGGTTTCCAGTTTAACAGAATAGATATTCTTCAGATCAAACTTTGCGCACAATTTAATCTGAATGTATTCAACATTTTAAAAGTTATTTAGAGGCAATGATAGTTTGAATTAGGTAAAGAGCCATAACTCCATCAAACATGAAGTGATTTCGGTTATAATCCCAGTTAACCATGGCATTTTTGCATCAACTTTTGTATAAAAAATTTTTAATACCATATTTCCAAAGTAAATGAGTGGAAATAAAAATTCTACGTTGATAAAAGGAGATAAACTTTAAGCAAATATATAAAATCAGATTTTGGTAAAAATGCAATTTGGTGTAAGATATTCCAGATGTACACTATACTGTAGCTTCAGCTTAAATACACTTAGTCTTTCAAATGCTTGGTGGTATCAATGTGGTGTGCAAGTATGTACTTATGAAAACACAGAGGTAACACTATGTCCCTTAGGATGAATAGTAAGGGCATATAAAGACCACACTGGCAACTATAACTACACCAAAAATGGGAGCACAGTACAAAATTGAAAAGCTAATCATATCTTCCTCAGAAGGCCAACATACTGTTTGTTAAATTCCCAAGCGGGTGCAGTCCATCAGCTGCAGTGTAGTAGTAAAGGGTCTTAAAACCTAAGGAGGAACATGGGGAACAAATGCTTATTACCTGGGTAACAGCAACCCTAACCTTTACGTATCCAATAGGGTTCTGTTTCACCTTTCATGCAATATATCTGGAAACAGTGGTGAAGCTGTGGTATAAAAAAGTATACTGACCATAATAGTTCACCCTTTTTTCCATATAAAATTAACAGATTTGTTATGTAATTAGGTACTTTGGTGGGTAATCAACTGAAATGCAATGCAGTTGATTAGTTGTAGAAAACATGATGAAAAGTTCTTGACTTCATATATCTACTTCACAATGACCCCATAAATCCTCTGCATAACAATCAATCATCTACACAAGTATTGTTTCTGCCACGGATATATTTACTTTCATCCTAGACACTGCCTACTTCCCTATATCCATTCTCATCCAAACTGCCTGCATAACCAATCAATTATCCACTATTTGAAACCTATACATTGCCAAAATTATTCACGTCAGAAAAATAATGAAACGGCCTATTCTTCATCATCAACTGTTTTCTGCAGTTATTAATCGTACTACATCCTTGGGGCTACTACCTGATGAGTTCAAATAATTACTGATATATTATGCGTTTCTTACACTTCGCATGCTTCTTTGTGACAAATCTCAAGACGTTCATCAGCATGTCTTCAGAAAGACCTTTAACATATTTCTTCAGGAACTGAACAGTTTCCCTCTGTGCACTGGACAAGTCATCTGGAACATCCAGTATCTGCAGCACTTTTTTGTTGTGGGAGCCAGACAAAAAATAATTCACTAAGGTCTCCTGGTATCAATGGTTGAAGATCCAAACAGAAAATATCATGCCAACATTCAGCTACAAAGGCAGGTGCCTGGACGAGCTCCTTGTGGGCTACCTGTTTCAGTATTGTACTAATGTTATCTTTGGTTGGCCTATGACGCACATCATGAGATTCACAAGCTTCAAGTATATCATCAAAGTTCACAGATTCAAAATCAGTTGATACTTGCATAAATACATCCCTTTCCATGTCATGAACATACTCCATAAATGTACTGACAAGACAGCCACTGCCAGTATGACTGTTGCTTTGACCATCCATTGCACTTGACAGAGAAGGTAAAGCAAGCTGAATGGGGAAATATCTCTCTTGTTTGTACCCAAGAACAATTATTCTGGCACAAGCTTTCCAATGTTTGTCAGTCATGATGTGAGATATGGCTGGAACTTTAATATGATTGCGAACTGTGCTTGTTTCATAGAATGTATGCCAAAAGTCTGATAGTGCATTGCGTAAAATACCACCACTGTCCTCCCCAGCCTCTTTTTGACCATTGGGTAATATCATTTCTACTTCAATGTTTGTGCCCCTTGAATCCAAACTACTATTTGTCAAGAAGAACTCAATAAATTCTTTGAAAACATGTCCTCTATGGAACTGAATTACTCTCACATGTCCCAATGGTCTCATTTAGATCAGAAATTTCAGATGATGGATTTAAGAAGGAGCTATCACTGCTATCATCTAGAGAGTGACCATAAGTTGCCATATCATGGACAAAGGATTTTTTCTGGGCAGAGTCGTAAGGCGTCATCAAATGAAGAATCATTGGAAACTACATCCATGCTAGTTTCTCTGCCAAGTTCTGGTAATTGTCCCAAGTGTAAGTCTCTTTGAACTTCTGATGCTTCTTTACTGGTGGTAAGGTCTGAGGATTCATTTTCCTTAGTCTCATCATTTCCAACTGAGTTCCTCCTCTAGTTCTTGCCATATATACACGCAACAGTTTCATTTTTGTTTCATTATATACTTCCTCTAAAGTTTTGTCGTGAGAAATAGAACATTTGCTAAAGTCACTGATGTCAAATGTAAACTCTTCGAGCTTGCCTCGCATTGACTCTCCATTAGGAAAGAATAATATCTTTGCTGTCTCCAGTAATTTTGTCATTGTAATGTGCAAGTTAAGTTTAAGTTGTCTTCTACCACCACCACTAGCTGTTTTGACCTGCTTATAAGACTCTGTTACTGGATCAAAATCCAACCATCCAACTTCCAACCTTCTCTGTACCTTCTTTGCATTTCTATTTCCAATTAAAGAAAGATAGCGTCCATGAGACTGATTACTGTCTTCACTAGCAACATTACATTTCTTTGAACTGAGTCGATCTTTCAACCGCATCAAAAGATTACGCTTTCTATCCTCACTTGAGCTTCCTTTCTTCATGGATTCGGAAGATACAATGCGTCTAGCGAAGGCAAGTATTGCTATTCCGTCACCATACTTAGGAACATATTCCTTTAAATCCTCGTCTGTCATCAGAGCAATGACAGCCTCGTTAACCTATAATGTTGGAATAATGACAAGGATCAAGATAAACAGAAGAATGGGTTGTTTTTTAAATGAAAATATCAATTTTCCTTTAACCATCACAACAATTGATATTATTATGTGATGCTGATACATCACAGAGTGAAGGAAAAATGTATCAAAGTGTAAAAATAATATTTTTTTCAAAAGTTGATATGGAAACAGAGAGATTTTTCAGGTCTATATTCAATCTTCCTCTCATGATATACAATAGTTCAGTCAATGTAAGGAGCATATAGAAAGCTTTTCAAAACTGAAGCTAAGTTTGACATTTGTCAAAACAATGGACTGCGAGGCAGAAATCATGGACCTCACTCCACAAAAGAAACCCATATGTTGAAAAAAACAAGATATTAACAATTATACACCACTGCATACCAAAAATGTTAAAGTCCAAACAAGAGTCATTCAATGCGATTGATTCTCTACTGGCATAACAGAATTTCTGCCGAGTGTCAAAACCTTTATTCCCCAATAGATGCTTCACGATAAGGTTACTAACAGACGATATTCTGCCCATTTTACCTGGACGATGGGCAACCTGGCACTTTCTCCTATATGCGATCACCAAAATTTACCATTTTTAACAAGGCACACTGAAGCAAAGTCAACTTATAAATCACATATATAGATACTAACATGAAGTTTGATTTGCGTTCTGTTTATGTATGTAATTTTCATTAAAAGTACCTTGAGATTCAATGAATTTATTTAAACTTCCAAACACCATATAAAGTCTGCAGCAAATCTGCCAGCTGACCACAAATATGGTGGCTGATGATGTCATTTGGGAACTCTCTATAACAAGATTTTCCAATTAGCTGCTGTGATGGATATATTCAATGTCGAAATGAGATTGGCACCAATTTCATTTAGGACAATCAATGCTTTATTTAGGACCAACACTACATCATAAGAAGTCTTCTGGAGGAAACCCCATGCTGATATGATTTTCCATTTTGGAGGTGTAGCTATAAAACAAGTTTTTGAAGATGGCTGCTATGGTGGCCTCACTGGACATCACATTCAAACCATTTTCATTCACAACCATCTAGACATCATGAGAAAACTTTCAGTAGAAACCCTTGTTGGTATGACCATCCATTCAGGAGAAGTAATGACAACAAAATTTTCAAGCTGGCTACTGACATTAAATTGGCACATGTTCAGTTCGGGCCAATTAGACATGATAAGAAGTGTGATAAGAAAACCTCATGTCATTATGACTTTCCATTCAGAAGAAGTAGCAGTAAAATGTTTAAGATGGCTGCTATGGTGGCCATATTGGAAGTCAAATCAGCACCATTTTCTTTTAGGACCAACTAGATATCATAAGAAGTCCTGCCGAAAATCCCATGTTGAAATGACCATCTATTCAGCAGGATTAGTGACAGTATGGTGGCCATATTCTTTAGGATGTCCAGGTGGCATCATTTTAATCAAGACCAACTAGACCATGGATTTAATGTGTGTGTAAAGTTTAATGGCAATCCTCCAAGTAGTTTAACAAGAGTAGCAATAATAAATGTACTTATGGACAGATGGTCATTTAGATTATAGACAACAGACCATCTCATAAGCCCTTCTGGTCTATGAACATTATAGCTACAAAGGTTTTTAAAATATGTAAATTGCTACAATGGCCTGAAAATCTAAATGTGTCATTTACATCATAATATAAAAAGAAAATTTGCCTACCAAATTTTATTCATGAACCTCAAGTGACTTTTTATGTAAATGTGCTAACAATGTCTGGTCAAAAATGCCTTTGTTTAAAATGATTCCAGTGAATGTTTAAAAAGTTTTAAAATAAGGTCACAGTCTCTGGACCCTAATCAGGTCTTGGCATCCAGTCAGATTATTTAAATGCTCAATATGGTCCGGCCAAGCTCATTAGTTTTCTGCTATCTTTCCTACAACAAAGTGTGATGGACAGACCTCTCCCTCCAGTTGTGTGTGTGTGTGTGTGTGTGTGTGTGTGTGTGTGTGTGTGTGTGTGTGTGTGTGTGTTGTGTGCATGCATGCGTGTGTATGGGTGTGATAAACTAGCAATCCAGTGTTGCTGATCCCTGTAAGCAAATGCAACTGTTAGATGATTCTGTCTAACTGTGAGAAGGATATCTGACCTTTCGAATCCCATCTCTACAGGGAGTTACATTTACTCCACAGAAGCATACAAAGTTAAGTAAATAAATAAATACGAACGTTACTCAGTGCCCCAGATACCTTTTGGGACCTACTGGGTATTTCACTCATAAAATTAAAATGAATTGAGTGAAGTTCAATCTTTACTAAAATAAATGGGTACTTTCTAACTTAAATGATAATCACAATACCCAATCATTTTTGTTTATGTTCTCAAGCAAAATCAATTTCTCCACACTCATATGATCCTTAGAGGCATTCTGTATATCAAGGACTTCTGTACATGTGGTGTACCTTCATCAGACCAAACATTTTTCACTTAGTATTTGGTACAATGCATACATCTCAGCCTATTCTCAGTATCATTTACATCAATTGCATCCAAGCATGGTAAGGGTTGTCTCCAAAAATCATCTTTCCCATTTTTTGGTTCCCTCATATTTTTAGATGATGTAATAGTCTGTTTCATCAAATTTATCAGCTACATCTGAGAAAAGACTTCTCACTACATGTACTGATGCTGAAGATGGACTGCAATTTGGCTGGAAAAAACTCCCAAAAATTGTAGAAATTTTCAATAGACTTTCAGGCTTCAAAGATTTTCTCCCTTGTTTTCCCGACATTTTTAGTGTTTGATATTATCTGACCAATTGGTTTTATGCAAGAAACAAACAAGCAAACACCCTGTCAGCTGAGACTATAGAAATGGGCTGGTTTAAGCTGGGCTGGTTTAAGTTGGACTAGTTTACTGTACTTGTTTACATCATAAGTATTTGCTTTTTAAGTTTTATTCTATCAATGATGTCTGCAGCACCATGTAATAATATTAGACTTAATGTTTAAATTGGCTCTTTGTTTAAACAAATGTATGCATAGAGATATCAATCTTTTAAGTGAAAGAAAAATGCTTACATACGTGGCATATTCGAAGAAAACCCTGTATGAAACTTTTTAATTGAGTGAAATACATTGATTCACAGCTTATCTGGGGCAATGATGACTTTGGCAAGCAATGCAAGATTTGAATTTGTCAAACATAACTTGTAGCCAATGAAAATAACAAATGAAATGACCCATAAGGAATGAATAAAAATTATATTGGAAATTATGAACAATACACATTCATGTTGCCTGAATAATCTAAAACTGACCCCATTGGCCATGGCATGATCTACTTTTTTAAGTTACTGAGATGCATTCATATGTACACTGGGGTGGATACAGAAATATCATTTAGCATCATTGGGGGTGGGCTTAAACAAGTGGGTGAGAGGTTCTGTGGGCCCCTGGAAGATCCTGCATTTGAAGCATTTCCAGGACATATTTTTCACCATCTAGCTCTAAAGAAAACTTACTCTAGAAAACATTCTGGGTTTTCTGGCCGTCAGTTTTATGAGATATGGGGCCCCCTCCCTAGTACAAACAGAGAAGGCATCAGAGCTAACTTTTTGACTGAGATTGATTTGTATTTGAAATGGCACCTGTACATTATCACTCTATTCACTGTTAAGAAAAGAGAGTAAATTGCCTTGACTTAAAAAAATTAACTGAAGCTTGTCTAGACAGGTTTTAACCTCACAACCCACTGACTCTGAGACTATGTAGCCACAGTGGCTCCCCCAATGGTGTATACAGTCAACCACAGTGGTTCCCTCTAATGATATATATAGTCAGAGCCTCTAACATTTAGATATAAGTAAGAAAATATATGACCATCAGGTCATAGGTAAAATACATAATTTATATCATTTCCTGAAGATTCTTATTACATAATTATTTGTTCTATAAAAATATTTACATAACTTTCTCAAGGGGAGTATAAGATGATTATATATTAATTAGGGCCACCTGCCAGCCCAAATTTATGTTGGTAACTTCAGAATGTTTATTTTCAAATATCTGAATCAAAAGTTTTAAAATCCTCCTTGCCAGAATTTTTCTTTCATTCCATTCATATCCATAACATATGTTACTTGATCAGAACTGTAAGTTTGCCTTTTCCCTTACCAGAAGTCATTTTTAATCATAGACAAGCCACTGTTTTTATGTGAGCCTAATAAGTATTCTGACTATTCAAGATATGTGCATCACTTACGATCTGACAAAACAGCAGACAAATTCTTCATTTTCCTAGCCATGGATATGTATTCCTTCATTAATTAGAATATCTCTTTTAATCAGCTGTTTTGATAGTTCACAATACATACTGATGACTGTTAAACACAGTGTTGTTATGAATCACTTAAACTGAACACCTGGCCAGAGACCTGCCTGCCATGCTATGCTTGGAGTCAAATATCAAGAGTGAATTGCTAAATTACATCTAATGAATGGAACCATAGTTTCTATGATACCATTTTTTTGAAAAGGAAATAGAGTTTTTAGTAGTGTTCAGTATTGTAATTTGTTGACATGTTTGCTAGGTAAATAAGCTGCAAATGATTTGTATCCTTTAAAAGAGAAAAAACCTGTAATTTGCTGTGACATAAATAAACATATACATTTAATGACTGTGATGTCATGTTAAGATTCGCTCTGAAAATCCTCAAGTATTACCATGACTGTTACTAAAAAATATACACTTTTATGCAGAACAAGAACAAAATTATATAACTAATTTTGGTTTAAACTATTGATAAATCTTTCTAATATTAAAGATTGATTCTGCTATAAAGGGATATATGAAAGAAATTGCAAAAACAATTACATGAGTGATGCAGGATAGGAAGTTAGGAAGACCAAAAGCCAATGTTTTAAATGTTCCCAGCAATACTTGTTTTGTGATTTTACAAAAAAAAATCCCAATTCTAGGGAGAGAGGCACACATTTTATTGTTGGAAGTAACTATGGGAGCTCTTGAAAAGACAAGAAATAGACAACAAAAGCAAGGCTTGACAAGTGTATCAAGATTTCTTGTAGTAAATGAGTGACAAGCTTTACTAGTATAGAAATAACATTGGAATATACCAATATACTTATTATACAGTTAATGTCTCTTGAACACTTTAAAGAGTCTAAACAAGTCAAATCTTCAAAATGTTTGATGCATGTTTTAACTACTGTCAATGGATGAAACCAATAAACTAAATAACAACACAACTTTACCTTCTCTTCCTCCAGTTTAGTTGTATCCACACCTCTTCCCTTCAGAAAATCATATACTAGCAGTTCTCTTCCCTGGATCATGCCTGCCATTTTGGACTGTATTGAATAGAAATTTAACTGCTTATTTCCATTTCATAATTCAACAAGTCTGTTCAATTCAGTGCTGACAGTTTAAAATTGGTGTAATTATCCTTTTTATTTTAGGTACATGCACTTTGCATTTATGGAGCAATAAAATTAGTAAATAAAATGCAATTTTTGCACTCCCTTACAAGCCCCCTCCCTATAAGGAAAGGAAATGAAACAAATTTATTCATGCCATCTCTGTTTTGCTCTGTGAATCATGAATATGATGTTGGTAGGGTACACATTTAGTGCAGATTCGAATATACTTTATGCATATACAAATGTGCAGTGCATAGACCCAGATCTGTTATCAGGAAGATAAGGTTCAACAGCAGTTTTTGAAATTACTGGTTGAACAAAGAGTATGGACCCTGCCAGTCCACTAACAACAGTCATATAATTATATGGATTTGGGTGTGGGTAAATACATAGGTAATTATGGCAAAGTCATATCAGATGTAACTGTTTGCATTTGGGTTGGGTAAATGTTTAGGTAATTATGGCAAAGTAATATCAGGCATAACTGTTTGTATTTGGGTGTGGGTAAATACACAGGTAATTATATCAAAGTCGTATCAGGCATAACTTTGTATTTTGTTGTGGGTAAATACATAGGTAATTATGGCAAAGTCATATCAGATGTAACTGTTTGCATTTGGGTTGGGTAAATGTTTAGGTAATTATGGCAAAGTAATATCAGGCATAACTGTTTGTATTTGGGTGTGGGTAAATACACAGGTAATTATATCAAAGTCGTATCAGGCATAACTTTGTATTTTGTTGTGGGTAAATACATAGGTAATTACATCAGTTATATCAGGCATAACTGTTTACATTTTTGGGTGTGGGTAAATATATAGGTAATTATGGCAAAGTCATATCAAGCATAACTATATTTTTGGGTGTGGGTAAATATGTAGGTAAATATGGCAGAGTCATATCAGGCATACCTGTTTGCATTTTTGGGTGTAGGTAAATACATAGGTAATTACAGTAGCTATTTCTTACTGTAATGCTTTTTATTAAAGATCAACTGTGATAACAGCCATGCATTCAAGGATTT
Organism: Megalonaias nervosa; assembly: GCA_016617855.1. Lineage (NCBI taxonomy): Eukaryota > Metazoa > Mollusca > Bivalvia > Unionida > Unionidae > Megalonaias > Megalonaias nervosa. The sequence continues at coordinate 14,460 of JAECUM010054767.1, forward strand.
CAGGTTAATGGTGGTATTACTGTCATTAATTTAGCTATAATGGTTATGTGTCAGTGAAGCCAGAAAAATGGATTTTTGCTACAGTTAAACCAACATTAATGTTCCGAAATTCTTAAATACAGGATTATTATCCCTATTGTAACACAATACTGCAACAGTTTTTTGAAAAATAGCAAATATGACACCACAAGGACAGTCATGATGTCATTCTCTGCGGGATCACATGAGTGATAATGTCATTCTCCACAGCATCACAAGAACAGTCATGATGTGATGTCTCAACAGTCCCAACATTTCTAAAGAATGTCTTGCAGGTGTTTAGTACAGCAGAGTTTGATGTTCAACCAGTCAGAATTCATGTTACATAATAGAGCTGGGTACGGCAAAAATGTTTGTACTGCGGTACTTCTCAACATTCTGCAATATGTAACATGGTATGCTGCAATAAGTTAGGTACCAACAATTCAATGTTCTTGGGCAGAAGAATGACACTTTTTATTTAATTCCATCTTTTGATAACTGGAAAAAATACCTTCCTCCGATTTATAGCAAATTAGCACCCTCTTATATCCATGATTACGAAAAACGATTAATTATCTTGAGATAAAATAAAATTAAATTTGTTTAATTCAGAAGAAAATCACAGCCCATCTACACCCACCCCCAAATTAAATGGTCAATACCTTAAAGCAGATGAAGTTGCATTGTGCATGTTAATTATTGTATAAGTTGTTATCAAAAAGCTGTAACTACAGTAAAATTATTAAACTTGCACTATTGCTGATACTGGTAAAGACTTAGTACTGACATTAGAGAGCCTACTGATAGAAATATGAAGTGTTGATACTATGAAGCCAGCTGTTCTAAGTTACACTACTGAAGTAACAGGCAGGGAAATTTCGAGTGGGATACCAATCGTGCATGCTCATAATAACACACAGTTATAATCCTGCATGCTTATAATAACACACAGGTATTATCATGCATGCGTATAGTAACACACATGTATAATCCTGCATGCTTATAATAACATATATAATCCTGCATTCTTAGAGTAACATACGTGTAATCCTGCATGCTTATAGTAACACACATGTATAATCCTGCATGCTTATAATACTACAAAGGTATAATCCTGCACCATTATAACAACACAAAGGTATAATCCTGCATGCTTATAATAACATGTGTATAATTCTGCATGTTAATAATAACACAAAGGTATAATCCTGCATGCTTATAATATCACACGTATAATGCTGCATACTTATAATAACACACAGATATAATCCTGCATACTTATAATACTCCAAAGGTATAA
>JAECUM010054768.1:0-11686 GCA_016617855.1 Megalonaias nervosa
CACACTTGATTGTTTTGTGCACACTATGTCACACTTGATTGTTTTGTGCACACTATGACACACTTGATTGTTTTGTGCACACTATGTCACACTTGATTGTTTTGTGCACACTATGTCACACTTGATTGTTTTGTGCACACTATGTCACACTTGATTGTTTTGTGCACACTATGTCACACTTGATTGTTACGTGTACACAGTATGGTCTGTAGGCATTAATTCCTGGCGTTATAGATGTCACGAGGCTGTCTACTCTACTCTGTTCTGTAGATAGACAATGTCGCCGGGTGAGGGACGAGGGTGAGGGTTGTTGTCGGACGTCGGTTACAATTTGCATGTAAATGAATGAAGAAAACTACAGCTAGTATTTTTTAATCGTAGCTTTAAAATAGTTGGAATGAAAAAGGGAATGCGTGAAATCGGATGCTTTTTGATGAAAAGATTTCTGAATGATTCTAAACTTTACAAAAAAGTATATGAGTGGATCAGCTCATATGATTTGTTCTTTGCTTCTCAGTTGTTTTATGTTTCGCTCGTTCTTTATTTCTTTCCATTTCCTATTATCTAAAAAGAAGTACTCGGTTCAACATCCAGACTGATGTCATGAGGATTCTCATCGTTTCCCTTACTCCAATGGCACTTAGTCAGTAACTGAATCTCATTTTCTTTGTGCATAAAAGATTTTGCATTTTCGAAGTAACCTTCGCTAAAATATTTTCATCCTTGCTGTCTGGATTTTCGTCGTGATTTCAGTCCTTAGTGACACTTGAGGGGTCATATGGGAATTAACATTATCCCACAGACGTATATGGAGATGACACTTGGGGGTCAAATCATAGTTATATAGGCGTCCATACGTTAACATACGGGGGACATTTGGGGGTCATATTATATTATATAGATGCCCATAGGTTTAACATAGGAATAGTATTATGGGGTCAAAAGTGTTCATAGAGTCAATCGATACAAGTGATTGACATCAACTCGGTGACAAAGTAATATTGTTTGAGTTGACCTCAGTATGCACCACTACGGATACGTATGGGGAAATCCATGTTAAATTTGTCCATAGGTTTAACATGAGAATGGTATTACAGGGTCATATATGTTTATGGGATCATACAGGAAATCCTATGTTAAATTGGTCGATAGGTTTAACATGGGACGGGTATTATGCAGTGAAAAGTGTTTATATGGTCAAACGTTTGTGGGATCAAAATTATTTATGGGGACAAAAAGTGTGTATACGGACAGGGGAAAATGTTAACTTTGTGATTGTTATAGGTTGTTTCTATGTTGTAAAGTTTACGGGGTCGTACGGGAATTGTAATGTTAATATTTGTATACATTATACAACAAACACATTTTTACTACAATCCATCACCTAACTTTTGATTACAACACAATGAACGAAATATGCAATCCGGCACCCATTTTAAATTACAGTGCGACACTCACTTTTTGATTACAATTCAATACACCACGTATACAAGGCTGCACCTAATTTTTATTACTATCCAAACACACCAAATATACAATTAAGCTCCCGCTCTTTGATTACTATCCAAACACTTATAGGGGTCTACGGGAATTTACCACAAGATAAATGTGTACTTAATTGAACATGGCAAAAAAGAACCGAACGTGTGTAACTTCCATGACTCGAAAATATATGAGGGTCTGCGAGAAATTAACATGAGAATAACTATCTACTATCGAACACCATCTACACACTATCCAAAGCATTTTGTGTAGCTTCTAAAGTTCACACCTACTATCAGAAGAAAAGGGTATAATGTAAATAAGGGATCAAATCACACAAACATACTATCCAACACACCAGTGACACAATCCAATAACCCATACACAATACCCAAAACGTTTTCAGTTGTGTCTAAACATCTTAACATCCATACCAATTAATCAGAAGACAAGAGTATGATATATAAGAAATGATGAAATCACACAGACATACTATCCAACACACCACCTACACTATCCATCACCCCATACACACTAACCAAAATTACTTTTCCCCATAATTTAATGGTGTACGTGTGTGAGTGCGTGTTTAAATCACTTATTCATAGTAAAATTATGTTTTATTTGTTATATTCTCTTTAATCACCATGGTAATTTCACAACACATCACAAAATTTCATTTCTGAAGACCTATCCTCCTGTTCCTCGCGCTTCTTTTCCTATTTGTTCCTTTTCTCTTTGGACACTCTGAAGAGCAATGTCCTTTTCCTGACGTTGCTAACAGGAATCTTAGCCTTTGTCTCTCTTTTCTCAGATCTTTCCTTTTGACGATGTGGACATTCTGGAAAACAATGTACTTTTTCCTGGCAGATACAGCATGTGTCGTGTCAACTCATACGATAGCTGGAGTATTATCTCAAGTACATGCCAGTGATTTCGAAGAGTAAATGAGTGAGCCCGAATCAACGTTCTCCACTTCTGCCACAACACAGAGTACAGATCCACTCAAAATAAAGTCTTTGGGCAGCACCCAGAAATTATTATCACATTCGAGAGACGAAAACATTACATTCCTGATGAGTTAGAACAACGCCTTACACATACACGGTGAAATTTAAAGAGTTCTATTCCAAAGTACCACCCCATATTGTAGAAGGTTTCATCACAGATTTCTGGGATTCCTTGTAAGAGGCACATTTGAGACTCTCCATCTATCACGACAGTTAGAAGTCACCCATCGTGATCGAGCTTAGTACACCGGCGCAGTTAATACAATTATAAAGAGCACTGGAGAGCATTCGACGATCGGAGAAAGTCTAACAACCAAGAAAAGCAAAATACCTTACAACAAGCAGTCACATCGAAAGAGACCACGTGTGGCTTTTCTAAAATGCCAAAACTTCCTCGTTATACACTGAAAGTGTATCGTCAAAAGTGGTTCGTTGAGCTCTGGCGTGTCGAGGCCCCGTTTTCCCAGACGGGAAATACGTTCACGTGTATCATCACCAAGAGCATTTCGATGCCATTACCAGTATCACTGGGTTTCCCTGATACGGATACCATTGTGAGAAATGTGACCAAGAAGTTTGCAATCGGGAGTAACACATTCATTGCGGAAATGTCAACATTGCCGCGTACATGATAGCCGATCGAGTCCTTTACTTTGATACAGATAGCTGTATCTACATCCGTCACCCTAAAAGCCACGACCCAGCAATCGAAGGGGACTCTTTACGTACATTGGCGAACAAGCACTAAGAAGATACCCATCCTCAGTTTTGCTAGCTGTGGTCCCAAAGAATACGGATAGCAATACATATACCGACGGGGAGAAAATGATACAAAATCACCAAACCGTCAGTCGCCCTTTAGAAAAGCATTATTAAACTGTGTACCAGAAACTAGTGAGGCTTCCAGACCACAACAATTTACGGTACGGACATGCCAATCTCGAATATAAAGGGAGAACGCTCCAAGACTGACACTTCATTAGGAATACAAACACCGATATGAAAAAGACGATAAATAATTTCAACACAGCAGCAAAAAGCAAGTGAGGGACCCATCACGAAACCCAGTAACCGATTTGAGTCCAGAACACTTTCACCGATACCAACGAACACGACACAGCAACAACCGAGCGAGGGATTCACAACAGACTTCAAGTTCAATGATCAACTCGAGTGTGATGTTGTGTCTTTTGATCAGACCGATGCCGTACCCTGCGACATCAGAGATGCAGCCCGGCCTGGCTGCTCCTCTACGAATTCAAGTGAAACCATGCTATTCGTGTGTCTTACTTCTCTACTAGCGAAATCGATGCAGCAGCATGATATTCCTGTTATACTGCGTGTATCTAGCTACTGATCTCTGTCAAGGAATTGTATATATATATATCGTTTATCTATTATTTGGATTAAATATATGTACTCGGGTTTCGATTTTAGTGAACAGCATTACCAGAGGGTGGTTTATGTATATCGTACAGTATTTCGAAATCGTGAGTTCGGTTCATCCCATACTGCACGAACATCGTGTTTGCGATGGGAAAACCGATATACCTTGAGCGCACAGGCAGTGTATGGCTACATGGCCTGTGTATAAATTACCTCATCGTAGAGTAAAACAACAAATTACGAAGAGTCTTGTCAGGGAGCAGTCCACTTTATGACGCGCGATCTCTAGCTGTAGAGGTATGTGAGTTAAATATTATTTTCCTACTTGTATTATAAAATATGATTGTTTTACTATCACATTTATCTTGTAATTTAAGTAATTCCGACTTGTGTTACATAATGCAATATTATAGTCTGGTTTCTAGTTTACCTGTATGTAACTTAACAGAACGATTATATTCGCAATAATGTTGTATTTATTAAGGAAGAGAAGGTGCTACGTTAAGTACTATAAGATTCTTGTCAGGCACAGGTTCACTTCTGAGCCTGATTATCACCTTATACAGTAGTCCCGATAATATAATTTCTATAAAATAAACAGCTCAAGTTTACAGTACATAACGTCATTACGTAATTGTTTTCTAGGCGGTGTCATCATTCGTTCCCTTTTAAAATGGGATCCTAATGCCGAATTTACAAGAAAGAGAATCGTCTCCCTAAATATACGTCCAAAGAAGAAGTGTTGTGTGATCACGGTATGTTCACACCGCACAAAAAAGTTCAAAGATTAAGAAGAAAAGTCCCAAGAAAAAACATTTACCGGTAAGAGAGAAAGTTCTGATGCAAGGACGTGTACGTACTCCAGAAAACCACAGCGATCGCTGACGGTGTCATCTCCAACCACCTCTAATTCCTCGTTGACCATGATACTTGACAAAACTGATGAGACCCCCGTGTTTCCTAATTTGATGACAAAACGAAAGTCCATTTCTAATGGCATTTCTCTGGCAGCCGCGACGCCATTGTCTTCTTTTTTCCGGGGATGCTGCAGCTAAAAACATGGGTTCACCAAGGCCAAAGTCCAAAACAGAACACGAGTGCTACAAAGTATACTGTATTTATCCAAACAAGAAATGTCACGATTTAGTCAGTTGAAAACACATCATTGTCGAGTGGTGCCCATAATGAAGCTGATACGACGTGCTGACAATCAGTGGAGACGAATTCCAGAATAAAAAGTGTGTGATACGATTCACTTCAGTAATTCATTTTTTTACGCCTGAAACAAAAGATGTTACCCCAACGAAATGCACACCACTCTCCCAGTCGACCTTCCAATGCACAGCCTTCCTCAAATAAAGGAAAAAGAAAGGGACTCCCTTCTGGTTTAGCTAAACAGTGGGATGTTATATTGGTACTTACGAAACCCAAACCTACAATGCGAAAACAGATCATTCAAAAAAAAAAGAAATAATCAGTAACGTGTGTAAATATTGTGTGAATGTGTCGAAGGGAACGGTACCTTTGTCCAATATACAGACACAACGCTCAGGTAAACATCGGAATGTTGTTAGACAAATGGTGAACAAGGAGATGCTCATCAATCAAATGAAAAAGATGCTGGTTTCAAACTCCGCCTGTTCGAATACCCAGTCAGACTGCATATTCTGTTTCGACTCCTTCCTCTACTCCAAGAAAAGCAGAAATAAAGGCTTGGATCAAAACGATGATGTCGACATCTTCTTCAGCAAAAGAAAAAAAGTAAGAAGGGAAGACAGAAATGAATAAAGACACCAAGAAAAAATTACTACTTCACAAGAACTGCACATAGGGTTCGTTAGGCACGTCAAGCCTCATCCAAACTACACAAATCTAAAAGTAGTATCGGTTTACAGTGGGTGAGAAGTCATTATGGAGACCCATTTAGCTAGTATTTTAGTATTTACTACAATCCTGCTCATTCAAAACTTGTATCATGCTGCTAAGATTAAACTTAAAAGTGTAAGTTTACCAGAGATGCAACGATGTTTATAAGAACAATCAACATACACTTTACACAAACTCATTCGGCGAAACTTTTCCAGAAGTCAAACCAAAGTGATTAGAATCGATGGTTTTGTGAACACGATGGCTTTCTATTGTCTTTTGCTCAGAAATATAATGAGAATCGATTGCAAAAGGACAGTGCCTTAGATCATTGAAAGTTAAGTTCGACTCCAGATCATTATCAACCTTGTGTACACGTACATATTTAGAATAGTGTTTGTCTGATTGTTAATTTGCATTTTGTGTAAGAGAAGCTTCTTATATTAAACATACTGAGTTTTGAAACAAAAAGATATGGTTTGTCTTGTCTTTATTAAAACTGTATGAATGTGCTCTTTCACATCTCTCTCTATCGATCTTGGTCATGTTTACCTTCGCGTCCGCTTGCCGAATCGGAGGGATGTTTTCCATCACGTCTGTGCTTTTTGTGTTTGCTAGTCTTGCCATCCATCGTTGCTTTGTCTTTTTTATAATATCAATAAGTGACTTAAATACACACATTCACACATTTAGTCATGGGAAAGGAGATTTTGGATAGTGTTTTGGGGATGCTAAATAGTGTAGATGTTGTTTTGGATAGTGTGTTTGTTTTATTTTATCTTCTTTCATACCATGTCCGTTTCGTCTTATAATAGGTGTAGATTTTTAGACACTACACAAGGTGTTTTGGATAGTGCGTATGGGATATTTGATGGTACAGGTTGTGTGCTGGAGAGTATGTTTGTGTTATTTCATCTTATTCTTTTCACAGAACCCATTTTTGTCTGATAGTAGGTGTGGGGTGTTATGACTGCGCAAGGCGTTTTGGATAGTATGAATGCGGTGTTGGAAGGTATATGTGATGTAATGGATAGTATGTTTCTGTGATTTCACCTCCTTCTTTTTAATCATAACATTTTTGGTCTAATAGTATGTGTATAATTTTAGACACTACACAAGGCGTTTTGGATAGCGTGTGATAGGTGTTGGGTGATAGATAACTATTTCCATGTTAAATTCCAGTAGACCCTTACAAATTTTGGACTGTAATCAAACAGTAGGTGATGGATTGTAATAAAAAGCAGGTGCTGGATTGTATATGTGGTGTATTGGATTGTAATCAGAAGATGGGTGATGGTTGCATAATATCTAACAATTTTAACTTTAGAACTCCTATACGACCCCATAATTTTTACAACATAGAAACAACCTACAGCAATCACAAAGTTAACATTTTTCTTTGTCCCCGTAAACACATTTATCCCCATAAACACCTTTGACCCCATACACTTTTGACCCTATGATACCATGCCCATGTTAAAGCTATGGATAAATTTAACACAGGATTTCTCACGCGTACATATATTGGCGCATATTGCGGTCAACTCCAACAATATTACTATGTCACGGAGTTGAGGTCAGCCACTTGTAACAATGTTACCGCTTAATTCTATAAACACTTTTGACCCCATAATACCATTAGCATGTTTAACCAAATGGCATCTATATAATATAATATGACCCCCAAATGGCTCCCGTGTGTTAACCTATGTGCGCCTATGTAACTATGATTTGACTCTCAAGTGTCATCTCCATGTAAGTCTATGGTTTAATGCTAACTCCCGAATGACCCTCAAGTGGCACAAACAATTACTGTCCTTGCTGTCTGGGCGTTTGCCGTGATTGCAGTCCTTGCTGCCTGGAAGTTTTGCGAGATTTCAGTCCTTGCGGTCTGGAATTTTGGTTTGTTTTCAGGCCATATTGTTTCGACTTTTGGCGTGATTTCAGTCCTTGCTGTCTGGATTTTTGGCGTGATTTCAGTCCGTTTCAGACGGTAGGAAAGCAAGTCATTATGCTTCCTCCCTCATAATACTAAATCATGGGGCCACCTCCCAATTACAAAGTTGTTTGATGGGAATTTTTGGCTCCCACTGGGTCTGTCTATCACCAACTCCAAGGTGCGGGGCGGCTGCTACACCACAGTTTTCAAGTACTTTTCTAATAAATTAGGTGCAAATCTTTTGGTGACCTACTGCGCGCGTACCCAACAGTAACAATCTTTGGAGTTTGCTTGCCCGGCGTAGCAAACGTTGTTACGACTTCAGTAATAGGCGTGGCTACGCCTCGTTTGGCGATTTATTAGCCTAAATACGTGCACTACTCTATCAGCCAAAAAGATGCATGGTTTGTCATACCTTTTATATTATGGATAAGTAACTAAACTTAGCTACTTGACTGATCTTAACTCGCGTGTAACGTAAGCTAAAGTTCTCCCAGTCGGTTTATAAACTCGACCCAATTCTATTGCTCATTTTATTATTTTGTCACTATCAAACTCAAAATAAATTATAAGATTTCCACAGCTGTCGTCGGCATTACCGATACAGACAGACCGAGAGTTCACGTTTTTAAAAATATTTACGCAAAATGCACAAAAGAAGTTTGGCAATACTTCAGTGATTTATCAGTATATCTGATTGAAAAAATTAACACTACCAAAGTACAAACTGGAAATAGTGTATTATAATGAAATATTTATGCAGCAAATAAACAATAACGTTAAAGAAGGCAAAATTAAAATTTTCCTCGGTACATCTAGTGTTAATTAAACAAATGAAGAGCTGAACTTTTCATCGAACCTACTTCAAAACAAAGAATGTTTATAGTAACAAAGAAGTTTTAAATGTATTATATATATATATATATATATATATATACTATATATATATATATATATATATATATATATATATATATATATATATATATATATATATATATATATCCGTTGGAGAAAAAAAATATCGAGGTTATTTCTATCTTAAGAAGAAAAATTAAACAATTCTGATCGCATATATATTCACAATTCACAATGAAAAGCGTAATGAAATTTGAAAATATCTACAGGTACAAAGATCTTCAAGGGTGACTTACTAAATGTCCAGTTTTACTGATACTTGGATATGATAATCATAACGATATTTTCTTTGTTCCCTCAATGAAATGTTATTCCACTTACTACACCTCGTCATACCATTACTGTTTTCACGAGGAAAAAGCCACCATATGTTTAACATTTTGTATGTAACGACCTAAATTTATATATAAAAAATTTTTTTATGTAATGTCCTAAATTTAGAAAGTTTTTTACGTATGTAACGACCTAAATTTATAAAAAAAATTATGTCTTTAACGACCTAAATTTATAAAGTTTTTCAAGATATTTCAACAATACTTTGGAGTTATTGTAACATTAGGCATTTTGGAAACTTGCTTTAATGAAAATGTCATGACTTTGATTTTAGTGTAAATATGAACGTAGCTCTCAAAGGCATCCACATTTGTCATTTAAAAGATTTTTTCTTCGATTCTTACTGGATTAAAATTTTCAGACACATATCAAACACAACAATGTCACCTTTATGCGTTATGTATTTCTATATAAACTTTTATAATCTCATCTCTCCCAACCCACCCCCATCTCCACGAGCTCAGAACATCGTCTCTAGTTTTGATATACGTGTCTTTGCATCATAATGTATGTTTCTAACATTGAATAGCTTTTGTCGCTTCATTTTAGGTAAAGCTGTAAGGTTTCCAGATGTTGTTGGACAAAATTTGAAAAATTCTGTCCAAATTATATAAAATGCATGTTCATGAACATTTTTTTTTTCCATTATCCCTTATGACAAACCCACATAGCATCATTTCCTATCGTTTCTACTTTTCTCGACTCCACTTTCGACCAATTGTGGTCATGTTCCGAGATTTTGTGGGCTAAAACGACTATCGACTGGACTACTTTCTTTCTTTGTGTGTGTGTATGAGTATCTATTGTAAGCTATATCCGACCTAACCAGTCTGATCTATTAACATTTGGATCTCCCTCTGTAGTGGTAATTTTCGTCGAACCCGTATTGTCCCGTGTAGGGCAGCTCTTCTAAGTTTGTTGTACAGATCCCTGCAATGGTTCAACATAAGCCATATTACACAGCTATTCACCTGGAAAAAGAAGAAAAAGGAAGACGAGAAGGAGATGAAGCAGGAGGAAAAAGAGGAGAATGTATTGGGGAAGAGGAGGTAGTCGTTTCATATTTTCTTACACATATTTCGTGAACGAGTGTCCTTATGTTTCAAAGTGTACCATCCATCAGATTCAACCATCTTTATTTATAAGAGATCTACATGCAGGAAAAAATTTGGTCCAAGATGCTGAGAATGTCAAGCTGATTTCCGTTATTGTTTTTAATACACACGTATTTGCAAAATAATATTGTTTAAACTTTAGTAATCTTGTTTTGGTAAATGATGCTTGAATCTGATATATGTATTTCTGCGATTTTTGTCTTTAAGAAAGCAACAGAAATCCAAATAACACTGGAAATAAATACAAGATACACATGCAACAGGAATACAAATAATAATGGACTTTAAGACAAAATAGCATGCACCAGAAATTTAAATAACACTTGACATAAAGACGATCTACACAAGCAACATAAATCCAAATAACACCGGACACAAAGACAAGATACACATGCAACAGAAATCCAAATAACACTGGGCATAAAGACAAGATAACATGCAGCAGAAATCCAAATAACTGTGGACATAAAGACACAATACACATGCAACAGAAATCCAAACTTACACTGAGCATAACGACAGAATAACATGTAGGAGAAATCTAATTAACGACATAATACATATGCAACAGAAATCTAAGTAACACTGGGCATAAAGACAGAATACACGTGTAACAGAAATCTATTAACACTGGGCATAACAACAGAATGTACAGGCAACATAAATCCAAAACTACACAGGGAATAACGACAGAACACACATGTAACAAAAATCCAAATAACACAGGGCATAACGACAGAACACAAATGTAACAAAAATCCAAATAACACTGGGCATAACGACAGAACACACATGTAACAAAAATCCAAATAACACTGGGCATAACGACAGAACACACATGTAACAAAAATCCAAATAACACTGGGCATAACGACAGAACACACATGTAACAAAAATCCAAATAACACTGGGCATAACGACAGAACACACATGTAACAAAAATCCAAATAACACTGGGCATAACGACAGAACACACATGTAACAAAAATCCAAATAACACTGGGCATAACGACAGAACACACATGTAACAAAAATCCAAATAACACTGGGCATAACGACAGAACACACATGTAACAAAAATCCAAATAACACTGGGCATAACGACAGAACACACATGTAACAAAAATCCAAATAACACTGGGCATAACGACAGAACACACATGTAACAAAAATCCAAATAACACTGGGCATAACGACAGAACACACTGGTGTGTACAAATCCCTTCTTAATAGTCCTCCCTTTTATGAACTACTGTACTACTACATTTAGATAGCCATCCTTCCTAAGAACTACTGTACTATTACATTTAGATAGCCATCCTTCCTAAGAACTACTGTACTATTACATTTAGATAGCCATCCTTCCTAAGAACTACTGTACTACTACATTTAGATAGCCATCCTTCCTAAGAACTACTGTACTATTACATTTAGATAGCCATCCTTCCTAAGAACTACTGTACTATTACATTTAATAGTTTTTCCGTTTAAGAACTACTGTACTATTACATTTAGATAGCCATCCTTCCTAAGAACTACTGTACTATTACATTTAGATAGCCATCCTTCCTAAGAACTACTGTACTATTACATTTAGATAGCCATCCTTCCTAAGAACTACTGTACTACTACATTTA
>JAECUM010054770.1:0-35162 GCA_016617855.1 Megalonaias nervosa
TGCTTCAGGTAGCCTTTCGTACCTTTGATCGATTATTTAACAGCCTAGTTCATTGTATAGTACTTTCTATTTCAAGGAGATATTTCATAGCCCATGTGTTTAATAAAACTCTCCGTCCTGTAACCAACAGAATTTAAAAGTGATTGTTCGTACTCAAAACCGTCAGTTTTCTATTTAAGACGAACATTGCAGTTAAGAAATTCATCGAATTAAGATATTATCTTTGGATCAGGGTGCGTGTTTAATTTCCCACAGTCACGTTTTGACATATTTCACATTCTTTTAGATAAATGACTTTAGCATTTTTGGAGGATCACACCAATGTGTGGTTAACCAATTTTGTTTTTAAAGAAAGATGTTTGAATATGATGTCATGATTTAACAAAATGGGAAATCAATTATCAAGAGTTGCAGGATCTGTACTGTTGATTTATATATGGAAATGAATGAGAATACCTCTTGATTTTGTAATACTAACAAATTATTTTCAATTGTATCCATTTGCCATTCAGCACGATTTTCAGATGCTATGAAACACTTACGTAAGCAGCTGAAGTGTTTAAAGTAAACAATAAATATTATGAACTGGAAACATTGGCATCCAGCTTCTGAATCAAACTGCACAGTCGGTTAATGATAATAATAAAATGAAATTAATTTCTACTACGATTGAATAGCCAGAAAGAGAATCGTCGACATAGAAATCATTATAACTTTAATGAACTTACGCTTGATTCTCACAGAATGAGCTCAAAGGTTTCTTTCTTTGTATTTTTAACACTATGTAAAGTGACCCAATAAAGTAGAATCAGCCTAACGTGGTAATTCACAAGATTGTCTTGTTTGCTGAGTGTTTCCCCAAATGAAGAACAACAGCATATAGACGTTAGAAATGTCAGTGTTTAAAACATTTTTCACTGACATTGTATCTGGTTTAATCTCAGAATTATAGCGGTCTTAAATTAACCAATGTTCAACAAGTTATTTACGTGCAAATAGAAAAATGGAGAAGCTCTCAAAATTAGTATTTCCATGGCTGCAGATGGACAGACTAACATTAAAAAATATCAACTCGTGGTTTATAAGCATTGCGTTTTGCCTTTACTGACGAAATGTAGTTATGCTTATTTTTTTCTTTGTCCAAGATTTATATGTTCGATAAGTATCACAATTTATATTTAATGGTACACATCATTAACAGTGAGAGTGGTAGGCTAGGAGATTGTTGATTGTTGAAAGTCAACATAGAAAGCAGAGTTAGTTTTAAACTGATTATCATAATATTCGAATTCCAAAGAGTAGCCCTGGTTTTTGCCATATCGTCCTCTGGCTTACTTAATTATTGCCATATCTTGTACTGGCTTACTTTTATTTATTGCCATGTCTAGTCCAGGCTTACTTTTTAATGTCGTATTTGTCGTGGCTTACTCTAGCTATTGCCAGATCCTGTCCTGGCTTACTATATTTATTGCTATATCTAGTCCAGGCTTACTTTATTTATTGCCATATGTAATCCAGGCTTACTTTATTTATTGCGATATGTAGCCCTGTCACGTGTTATATGTTAATGTGGACTTCATTATTATGCATGCTAATTTCCTCATTCAATTCTTATTGGCTATTATCTTGAAGGAAAATATAGCTCGTTAAAATTCATACTTTTTGGTTTCCTAATAACTTTGAAAATATTAAGCCCTTTCTGCAATTTTTATCTATAAACAAATTATATAGATGCATAATGCATTTCAGAGTCTTCAATTGTTTTCTTTAGTTTGCAATTTATAAAAGAATCTATTGAAAATGTACTATGCACAGTTAAAAGAAATTAATTCACTATGTAAATTTATTTCCCTCTGACCCGTTTTATGAGCTAGAATAATCATTTGCACGATAATATGGGCCCTACGTAAACCTTTAAAGTGTTTAAGAAATCTGAGTGCAGTGTATTAAAAGAATGTAACAAGTGTTTCATAAATACCTACCACGTGTGCTTAAGAAACGCGATTTCTTAAAAACTCTACCATCACATTGTTTTAATAAATTTTACAAGTATATTAGAAACCCCACATTCATATAATTATCATTAAGTGTACCTTTAAGAAGGCCTCAATTTATACATATTCACGTCTGTTTGTGTATCTTTGAAACATTACCTCCTTTTCCAAAAATAGGGTCTTGTCCAGATGGGATCGACCGTCCTCCAATTTTCGCACAGTATATATGTCAACATTTGGATCAATCAGATGATTTCTCGTCAATTTTAATGTCAGATCGTCTGATTTGCTCTTGAGGTGAAAGAACAACTGGTCAGGAAGGTCGGAGTCAGGAAGTGTCCGTTTGTCTGTCTGGAATTGTGAGGTCACTTCATTCATCCAGACTATTTCCGCATCGGTTGTTGCTGGCAAGATGGAGATACGACAAGGGTTAATAAATAAAGAAAAAAATGAATTTGAAAAACAAAAAGGTAATTAATTAAATAAATTCAATTAAATTAATTTCTTAAAATGTTAAATAAAATAGAGGATTTTAAATTAATCGAATTTTTCATAATCAAAAGCACATATCGTTCTTATTCGTAATTATTCATAATTGTTTCGTGACCCATTATTGTATTTATTTCTTATTGCCATATTTTAAAAATAATTTGCATAGATATAATGAACATCATCAGATTTTGAGAATCGAAATAAAAACCATAGGTCACATAGACCTTCGGTAATTTGTAAAGAAAAATCATTTAGAGCATGCTGAACTCTAAAGAATTCTCAAAGATACAAGCCAGAATATTTTACAAATTTCATTAATTTAGAGTGTCCCATTGATTCATATCATTTTAAGCATAAGGGTCCATTCGATTCATATCATTTTAGGTATAAGTGTCTTGTTCATTCATATCATTTTAAGCATCAGTGTCCTATTTGTTTATATCATTTTAAGTACAAATGTCAAGTTAATTTATATCATTTGAAGCATACGTGTCTAGTTGATTCATATCATGTTAAGCATATGTGTCGTGTTGGTTCATATCATTTTAAGCATAAGTGTCCAGTTGATTGATATCATTTTAGGCATAAGTGTCCTATTGGTTCATATCATTTTAAGTATAAGTGTCCAGTTGATTCATATCATTTTAAGTATAAGTGTCCAGTTGATTCATATCATTTTAAGTATAAGTGTTCTGTTGGTTCATATCATTTTAGGCATAAGTGTCCAGTTGATTCATATCATTTTAAGTATAAGTGTCCTGCTGGTTCATATCATTTTAAGTATAAGTGCCCTGTTGGTTCATATCATTTTAAGTATAAGTGTTGTGCTGGTACATATCATTTTAAGTAAAAGTGTCCAATAGATTTGATATTATTTAAAGTATACGTGTCCAGTTAAGAAATATCAGATATTTTGTAGCCAAATGTACAAATTGCCTCCATTTGATTATGTGACGGCAGATTCTGTATTGGAATGACATGATAGTCTGAAAGTCGCTCAGATATTAAACACCAAATTTAAGCTACAACCACATCCACTGTTGTATCATGGGATTATGGACTACTTGAAAAACCTACGTATCTCACAAACTGAAGAGCGTGACAAAGGAATTACTCCAACTAGTATGAATAATATGCACAGCTGTATAGTGGATGGCCAGATAGCAGGGACGCAACAGGATGAATTGTGGCACCTACCGCGGACCATTGTATGGTATACTTCAAGTAACATTATTCCAGTCTATAGCATTACTTAAATTAACGTGATTACGTTTAAAAAGCCTAAAACTTAGCTGACTATTCATCTATAGTTGATTCTATCAATAATTTTTGTCAACAAGTCTCAGTAAGCAGAGCATCTGTGTTCATGCTTGGGTCAATAATGGCAGAAATACATTCAAGAGTATAAGTTTACGTTAACAAAAACGAAACAAACCTGAAATGACATACACACATTACAAAAGCATTAGGTACGTGACAGACAAGAGCGATTATTGCCGTTTTGTTTTCTAAGTATATCCATTGGATCAAAACTCCTGGTTGACGACGACAACGACGTGAAGATAACGATGATGATGAGGAATATGATGATGACGACGACGACGATGACGTAGATGATGAATATTACTGGAACAACTAATGCAGCTACCAAACCCAATCCAAATATTGTTACTATTATCATTGCACGATCAATTGAATTTTGAAAGTGTTTGCTGAAGCGAAATCCATACGAACTTAATAGGAACTTTACAAATCAGATTAAATATTTCCATGTGTCAAGTATGGTTATGTTGATAAAGAAAGAATATGTGTTCCTTCCATACAGAAAATGGCAAATATTGTTAAAATACTTATCGATAAGAGAAGTTATACTGTATTACGAACTGTGATTTAAACGTTTAAATTTGCAGGCTTTATAAAACAAAAATTAGTCTGATTATTCTCAAACTGTAAAATATCAATAATTATGACTGAAGATTTACTGATCGTTGTACTTTAGAAGCACCCATTATGAATTAACCTTTATCGGTTTTGTACCGTTTATGTTAAATGTTCGGTCGAATTGCAGGGCTGCTTGCGAGTGATTGTTTCTAATTCAATTTAATTATTAACTCTAAATCAACTTACACCTGTCACACAAAATATAAACGGCCTCTCTAAAAATTTTCCCCATATATTTTGCTCAGAATAATTTTATCATTTTTATAACTTTCAATCAATCTTATTGTTATTTTGGAAGTTTGAAATAGCTGACTTATCCAAAAGCAGCTATTCAACGTCAGAAGATATTTTGGTTCACACAAACTAAAAATCACACACACACCCACACCCACACACACACAGTCGTCACTAAGACACATAAACGTACCTGTGCGAAAATATGCCGAGAGACCAACAAAAATAAGAAATACACTTTTCTGCATTGTCAACTCAAAGTCCGGCAGGCGTCTATGGGTAATACAGTTTGAGTTGGCTATAAAATGTACCTAATATATGATTCGTTGAGTTTAGATTATGTCACTGAGGGGTTGTTGGCTCCGGCCACGTTTCAAACTATTTACAAAATCTATTAAATTCATATTGCATAACGCCATGGTTGAGCAACTATGGCGAGCACAAATCTGTTAGGATTTCGCTAATACAAGATAGTAGGTATTACAGCACTCAGCACTGTGTAAACTGGTATGTCATCAAAATATGTATATATGCACCCGAGCCCAAAGTGGTGGAATACCACCCTAGGTAAGTAGACACAGTCCAAACCGACTGATACAGCTTCCATTGATACATAATCCATCTATCCTTTATGAAAAGATCCATATATCAACCAAACTACTTAATCATACATACACAACGATCTCTGTATCTGTTGACATTTTCATCTATTTATTTTTGTATCTAGTCGCATCTGTCTGCTTGTCAGAAACGAATGATTTAACTTTTAATAAAACAATGATCTCGTACAGACAGGTACCGTTATGACGATTTACCAGTCAGCACCATAGAAAACCAGTTTGACAAGGCGACTAGCCCCGTTCTCTTCATTGGCAGAATAGCTGATTGGTTCATAACCATTGTCAGAGTCCGACAGGGGTGCCTCCTATCACCCTATTCTCACCCAATATCCACCTGGAAAGGAGTCCAAAAGGTGTGCCTCCTATCACCCTATTCTCACCCAATTTCCACCTGGAAAGGAGCATGACTGATGCCTTGGAAGACCAAGACGACAGTTTCATTGTTGGAGACAGAACAATTGACCAACGTGCGCTTTGCTTATGATATCAATGGCTTAGCAGGAGATGAGAACTGGTAACCTTAGTGAACCGTCTCAACCAAGCATCACTAAGGTATGGGATGGAGATCTGTAATGAAAAAACCTAGCTAATGAAAAACAATCCGAGTGGCATACAAAAGGAAATAAGAGTGAATGGACAGAAGCTGGCACAGTGACGAGCTTCAAGTACCTAGGTGCAATCATCTCTGAAAGTTCACAACCTGAGGCTCTTTCCAGGATTGTGCTGAAAACAGCTGCACTGACTAGGCTGAAGCCAATTTGGATGGACATCAAATTCACGCATAGGTCCAAGATCAAGCTTGTGCTATCCCTCATCATGTCCATAATTTTACTATATGCATGTGAGACATGGACGTTTACAGCAGAACTGGTGAGAGGAACCCATGCTTTTGAAATGAGATGCTATCGAAGGATCCTGAATATTTCATACAGAGACCACATCTCTAATGATGATTTGCACATAAGAATCCATAGTACAGTTGACTATGAAGATGTGTTCACCACAGTAATAAAAAAGCAGACTAAGACGGTATGGTCACGCCTAAAGTTCATCTGGTCTGTCAAAACAATCCTATGGGGCACAGTGGGAGGAAAGAGAAAACGAGGCAGACAGAAGAAGAGATGGGAGGATTACATGAAAGAGTGGACTTTGCAAAGTCCAAAGAGCAGTGTTGAACAAGGCAAATGAGAGAGAGAGAGAGAGAGAGAGAGAGAGAGAGAGAGAGAGAGAGAGAGAGAGAGAGAGAGAGAGAGTCTCGAAGTCATCATTGCTGCCCCAAGGACCAGCCAGGTTACGGGAGAAATGAAAATGAAAACAAAAAATGGAAAAATAGATTTATTTGGACACAGTTGTAAAGGAGTTTCTAACAGAATGGAATAAATACGTCCATGTCATTAACTCAGATTGGAACTAAAACTGTTTAGGAAAGTGTAGTCTGTTTAGATGTTAAGACTACAACTGAAGAAACTTTGATAGAGAGATAATCCGGATACTAGGCTATTTTTCAAGCAAACTGACACATCTACGATTGGTACGTTCAACGTTTTCGTCCGAGTCATACATTCTTATAATACAAATACTTCGATCCCATCAGAGTTGCAACATCGAACAATACTTTCACAACGCGTGCTCATTGCCTCAACCACTGCCTATTTGCAAGACTGAGAAATAGTTTACAACACTAGAGAAGGTAGGATATATGAGACACTAAGAAGGATAAATATTCAAATCAAAAATGTGAAACAATTCCATTCATATGAATATATTATAAGATACAGTATGAAAGATAAATATTCATAGTCAAAACATGAAATAATTCCGTTCGTCGTTCATTTAAACACACACACACACACACACACACACACACACACACACACACATATATATATATATATATATATATATATATATATATATATATATATACACACACACACAACCATACATACATACATAGATGAAGTCGCACAGCGCCCTACTTTAAAACTTTAAAAACAATCGCGTGGACTGCCGTTTTAAAGCCTTAATTGCGCTGTTCAAAACAGTTTCACTATTCTTCCATTCTAACTAATTTTGGGAGGAAGTAACTGATTTGTTTAAAACTATATGATATTAGCCATTCTTTTGAAATTATGAAGGTGTTGAAACGAAGTTCAAATATTCAGTTTAGACTTGAGAAGAGCTACTTTTTAATTCAGTTGCCGAAGTCTCTAGAAATTCCGATCTTTTGCCAAAAATAATTAATTCAGATTCGATAAATTCTGATAGTAATTAATATAAAGCAACAACATTCGCAAGCGGCTGCTAATTTATTTGAAAGGGAATGAAGAGACATATGTCTGCTTATTTGCACAGATCTGAGTAGAAGAAAGCTTGCATTAGATATGATTAAAGCTCGCATGAATATTCGCGATCAGGTGGAGCGCTGGTATTACTTTCAAGAGCGAATTTGTGCTTGAAACAAACTCAGCTGTTGCAGGTTTCCTTATTATCTGGTATTTGTGTAAAAATATATTGTACTTCGGTTATGCCTTCAAAGAAAAATACTGGTAAATGTTAAGCCGAATGCTGGTTCATGTCAAATACAAAATGATAATAGCTTATCATATACGGATCACCGACATAGCGTGGTGTTAGATGATTCTAGTTACAATGGTGACGTCAGCAAACCTTGTTTTTAGGATTTCAGCTGAAATTGGCTTTCAGCTGAAATTGGCTGACCTACGGATGTCAACAATCAACATCAGATTAATTTGCTCACATTTGACAAATGGCCGGGTATCGCAAATCGATGGAGAAATTACTTGCTCATAATATGATGAAATTTCGATATTTTCTAGTTTTAATGGCACGGAACGATGTTTAGGACCAATATCTTTCAAGATTCTTATTATTCAGATAATTTGTACATAAGACGTTTTGCAGATAAAACGGTGGCATTAGGGTTTTAAAATTAGTCGCACAGCCTGATTTAGGATCCGTCACATGACGTCTAGCATTAAAATAAAATGTTCATACTTTTCCAGTAATTGATGACGGATTGATTTTAGGATCGATTTTAGTCGAATGTATCAATTTGTCTATTTATGCATCGTAATTGTATATGTGTTTAAAGGCTGTGGATCTGAACAGCGGTCAAGCTATGACCCAAGTGTTATAACCTTTTGGGCAGGAATCGATCCTGTGACCAGTTTCAGCCGCATCCTTAAATATGGCTTTTCATTCTCAGTGTCTACATGGTTATAAAATCAGAACCGTTCCTAAATTATGACGCATTGGTTTCAGCCATACATCTTGCCTAGCTCTTTCAAGCCACTCATCCTACATTTGTTGGTACTGTAATCTGTCATTACACAATATCTTAAAAACATTTGGTACAATAACTTGGGAGTTATGTCAAATATATTCAAAACCATCCTCACCCCCAATACTTGTTTCAAAGTTCTAAAAGCGTTCATCACATCGTAAGACAACCACAAGTCATATCCAAAAGATTAAAGTCTGTAAATTGTGTTACGACTCTGTAATTTAATTACATGTGTTAAAATTTGAATTCTTTCTAATTCTTTTATTTCATTTTTATTTCATTTTTATATCATTAAATATAATTATTAAAGTGATGATGATTATATTTGCAGGGTCTGATATTTTGATAGAAACATCGTGTTTATTTAGAACGTAAATGTGACTCGTGTAAGCACGATTTTTGCAAGACAATTTTGTCGTATTAAGTAAACAGTCGGAAATAGCTATGTAAATGATTGGTTGTGACCACGGTCGTTTCTAATAATACTTGTTGACATGCTATACTACGTTCGCGAGATTTCGAAATCGCCATCATTTCTTCGTGCGTGTACATGAAATGACGTATTAGTTTGCTTTAAATGCTCAGGTACCTGCGAACTAGTCTAGAGTCATATTTAACATCTTAGAGAGTCACATTGTAACATCTTATAAAGTTTCTAAATACCTTCAGAAGAAGGTATTCTTTTGTGCTGGAAAGAGTTGTTCGTTCGTACGTCTGTGTAGAACGACATGTGTTTTGTTATTGATGATTGTACTTCGTCTACTTTCTAAATAATAATTATTTTCCCTGGAGAACTACACAACTGGCTTTGGACAAAAACATTTGCTGAAATTAATTCTAAATTGGAACAGAACAGTACAAATTGTGATTCACAGTGAAAATTATTGACACTTGTGTAAAACCTTCGTCTGACGTCATCATCTGCCATCTTGAAACGGGATTGAGATTCAGACTACTTTTATTTAGAACTGTTTATTTACAGGACTTATGTGTCTTTCACAATTGTAGGGCAAATTGTTGGATCTTCTTCGTAAATCGTAAGTCTTGTTTCATATTTTTACCTTTTCACCGTAAAGGGAGTCAAAATTTATGCAGGGCGAACTACGACGAGTTTTGGTAATTTTTAAGAACTCATGGAAAGTATATCACATTGAACCAGTTTGGCACATGACACTATCTATCCTAAAATCCATTACGATTACCAGGTTGGCGAAAATAAAGTATAATTTACCCACAGACTGAAAAAAAAAAAAACTTTTGTGTCTGCAATGTGTCATTTTTCACAGGTGCTGACCATGCCTTTTGTGGGCTGTACACTAAAGAAGTAAGATCATGTATTGTACCTTTTTATTCATTCATTCAAATCCATGTTAAGAGCAAAGCTTAAATATGAAAACGTATAGAATGTTCATAATTATTAAAATATAGGTTCTTGTTTCGGCGATAAACGTATCCAATGATGTCAATCGATGTTTTGAGTGGACACTCGTGTCCGGGTTAAATTCAGCACGCAATAATACAGATCAGCCTTGATAATACCAATAATACCCGGGTGACCTCGATTTTGGTAACATAAAATTTCCTCTACAAATAATACAGGTGTCATTTCAAAGGTTTGAAAAGATCAACCCTGGTATTGCAATGTTCGGTTGGGAAAATGGCCTTTTGCGTATGCACTATCTCCCGATTAACACAGCAAACATTAATATGGACGGGCCCAAATTGATCTGCTGTTATTGACTAATATGGATGGTTCAGAGTCGCGGTATTATTATGTGTTAACTAAAACAATTGTCGCACTCGCCTAACAGACACATACATCGCCATGGTTTAAAAAATTCCTTGTCGATAATGCCTGCATTGACTTAGAGTCCAACAGTTCCTAGACGAGCATGACATTTACTGAGGTAGAGTTAGTGACAATTCACAGCATACAATTATGAAATTTACATCGGAGCAACGACAACGAAAGTGCCGTATAATAATTACGTGTGTTTAGAATGCCTAAAAGTGACAAGTAAGGGACCACCAGGAGTAATCTTAGCTTTCAATGCTCCTTAAATCATCATCTGGCCATTTGTTCTCTAAGTGTAGGACTGGTCGCGTTCAAGTTATGGATGAGATTTATATCAGCACAGTGACGCGCACGGATATAACTTTATGGCTTGAGTGAGCTATACAACAAGTGATATTCAGCATAACGTCAGAAAATAGAAAATATTCTACCATCATTGACTTTTCTGCGTAGATAAATCCCAGACCATCCAAGCATGGTGACAATATTTAAAACCTCAGTTCGCGCATTGATTATTGGCCTGGTTGGACCTGCAAAACCCAACTACTGATGAATCTGATCATACGATAGTTAAATATAATTGAACAGTAAGCGAACGATCAACCGTGTTATTATATACTGAAAGATAGTACGGAAGTGCATATTCGAGAAACAAATTTTATACCACTGAATTCTTGTACCATCGAAGTCGATAAAGCCACTACTATTTACAATCTTTCCCGAGCGCGAATTGTCTTGTCATGTAGGAAAATGAATGCTTGAACACCAAGATAACCCCGCGAGAATACTGTCCCGAGGTCGACACACAAACATCAATGTCATCTATGTAGTGATGTGGTGTTAAAGAATGAAATGAGGGAACGCATGTTACTCGGATGCAGAGGGTGGTCGGTGGGGGCAATTGCGAGCGTATAAACGTAAGGGAACACTCAAGAAAAATAAGCACTACAACCTTGGATATATGGGACCCAACGATACTCATATGTCCTTAAAGTGCTAGGCCGGTAAATCAGCCCCACACATGTAATCGTATTGACTAGCTATTAGTGGCAGATATGGCCTTTTACTTGAAACCTTCAAACATCTGCAGACACTCCTGCCTGTACACATCGGTCTATATTTTATACTCTTACCAGTGTTTTTCGTGGCTGTTGAGCAAACGTTGTCGATGTTTGATATTTTCGGATCAGATCCTTTGTTTAGCGACTTACAAATCCACATGGAATATCACAAACCAATGGCATGTGGCTATATTGAATTTTGTGCTAGATATGGCTATTACCCAATACCGAGTGTCTAAACTGTAGGCGGGAGTCTTCCGGAAAATTTTGCATGCAGCAAAATTGCACATTTTTATAAACAGGTGACATGAGACTCACTAATCTTCCGTCAGTATAAACACAGATTCGGGTGCTTGATTTATCGGACATCTAAAGTGCACCTGCAACATGTTTAGGATATTTAGTGACGTTAAAAACATTCGCTTGACTTAGAATGCCAATGACCAGCTCGCACGAGTTTAGGAATGTGTTTGTGGAGATCACAAAGGACCCCTATAGTTTCCTCAATATTGTCTTCACCGTACCTTCCGAAAAATGTTGCAGATTTGGTTATATATTTTAGGAGGGAAAGGTACCTTTGTATTATACAGAAAGGACAAAAGTAGCGATGGAAATTAGCGTATTACTTATGTCAATGACGGTAAAGCTGTGTTGTCGAAATTTGCATTGTGAATTCATGTGATAGTTCCTTCAATGTCTGCATTAGCGCGTTAGTTGTCGTTGATGAATTTTAAAGGCCATTCTCACACTCGCCACAAGCTCGTATGAAGGCAAC
Organism: Megalonaias nervosa; assembly: GCA_016617855.1. Lineage (NCBI taxonomy): Eukaryota > Metazoa > Mollusca > Bivalvia > Unionida > Unionidae > Megalonaias > Megalonaias nervosa. The sequence continues at coordinate 12,220 of JAECUM010054770.1, forward strand.
GTTTAGCAGTTATCGTGTGAAATAGCTACATATCATGGCAAACAACTACCCATCCACTATGGCAAATAATTACCCACTCACCATGGCAAATAACTACCCAACATGGCAAATAACTAACGATCATGGCACAATAAGGTGGCAGCGAACGAAAGCATGAATTCAATGCATTTCAGACTATGAAGCACGTAAATATCGGACAGCTCAGTAATGAAACATTTTTTGATAATGTAGGGGTATATGGAGTTTCTCTGTGGTTAAACTATCATCAGGAAATATCGAAGAACTTTGGCATGACTTCGATAACTATCATGTCAAACGTGGCACCTGCATATCACAGCTATTGTCGTTCATAGGCCGAGAATTAAACGTCGACAAAAGTTTCATTGGAACACATTGTTAAGCAGTCTATGGTCTATAAGAACTTTTATGAAGGTGTTATTAATCCGCCTGTTGCCAACGCCAATTATAGCTGCATTAGTGTGATTTCTCTGATAAAATGTTGTTGTTGGATAGCATTGGTCGCCGAATAAGGTTGCTGATGCACCAGTGGAAAACGTTTACAATTTTATCAGCGTCATAAATAAACCTGTCATGTTTCAAAAAATAATGTGATCCACGATGTTAAGTTGAACTTAACAAAATCCAACTTGCAAAATTTAAACTGCAAAAACAAACAATTGCGAGGTCACGCAAACTTTCTCTTGCAAAGTTAACTGGAAAAATCCCTGCGTGGCTGACTAACACTCAACAGATCAGTTGATAGTGGTCAACCAAACGAAAATCACGATGGCACTAAAATTACCCATGTCAGAAGTGACACTTCATTTCCATTCCTCGCGGTAATTTCAGCATTTTAGTGGCTGCTAATCCTGCCGCCTATCATTCACGTCCTTTGCGATATTTGTGAGCTTGCTGACTAGCTGTGATTTGATGGCAAAGCCAACACCAATTTAACGTCACCCTTAGTCACTTCGGCCAATCCAGAAGAATGTGCAACCGGCTCTTATTTCAGCTAGGCGTGTTTCATTCAGGGCTGATGTATGGATGCTTACTCTGATCAGTCTTCTACCACATAAAGCTGTTTTTCTCTATCTTCTGATGTACTGTCCAATGGTGTGCTTCCGTTCCAGGAAATATTGATGAGTTCCGTCTCCTTTGCCTTCTTGCAAGAATTTCGACCGCTAAGGCGGGAATCCCGCCAGCCCTTGTATGCTGAGAGAGTTTTAGATGGAGCTGGTAGAGTTTAAGCACCGTTTATAACCCCATCCGCATGCTACGGATGTGACTAGTGTGATCCTATAAAGGGCTGCTCCGTCACTCAGGTGGCTACCAAGTTCTACCACTGCCTCTCTCCATCGAAAAGCGACCCAATGCCCCGAGTCGCCCGTGTGCTGCTCTGCAGGTAATGTTCCCCGTGTGTCCACGCCTGCTGGGTTTCCACTCGCCACAGGACATAAAGAAATCTGGCTGGTTTCATAACTGGCGCGGAAGTCGGATTTAACACAGAGCTTGCTCAATAAAGTGCCCGACAGTGACGAAATGTATGGAAAGAGGTAATAATTCAGTGGATAGTCAACAGTTCCTGCTGCACCTGAACTCAAGCCTTCTGCTGTCCAGACATCCCTTGCCATCCGCTTTCACAGCCGGGGGATAAGTAAATCTGCTCCGCGGGCTGATTCACTAGAAAGAAGTTGCCAGAGTCAGCCAAGTGTAGATGTTCATTCCCGGTCAGCAGTCACAGGTAGTGCCGTCTACGTTTAATACGGTACCAGGCGATGCCTGGCCTGACAACAAATAAGTTCATTGTGATCAACTTGCTCATAAGAAGGTTCTGCGCAGTGCATGAACTTGCTGTATAAAAATTTTATACCAAGAGAAAGACAAATGTTTAACCCTTCTAACTTTAGAAACACACTTGTAAATAGCATCCCAGAATAGTAAAGGGGCGAAACAGACATTTGTACACTGGTGACATCTCTATGCAGATTCATCTTTCAACAAAGTTTATGAACAAATACCACGATTCGAATACCAATATCGCTATCGTTTTCATTTTTATCTTCAATAATGATGATAATAATAATAATAATAATAATAATAATAATAATAATAATAGTATTGTTGTTGTTGTTGTTTAATATTATTGTCGTTATGTTTGTAGCCTAGTTTAGTTACACTCCTCAACACAATAGCCTAAAAGTTCATGTTGTTCTCTATCAAAATTATGTTCCAGACAAAATTATTGCATCCAGTAAAGTTTAATCCATCTTATAAATTAAATCGTCCTTGACCGTTAAAATAAGTTACGAATGTTTGTTTTGTGCACCAGGTCAAAAGAAAAATCGTACTATTAATTGATAGCGTAAACAAGGTTTTTACCAGTTTGTATAATTAGGCTTAGAAACAGCTGTTCACACTTCAGTTGTCTGGAAGAGCAATTTGCTCAGCTCTCAAAAGTATAAGAACAGTAGGATTATGTAAGACGTTTATGATGAATAGAGAACGAAAGTAAACTTCCTGTAGCTATTGTTAATAGCACGTGACTACTTTACTGATAAATTGTATACATATTAACCCCTGAGCTAAATTACGGGAATATAACTCCTGTTTTTCCTCCAAAATTAACAATTACCTTGCTTTAACAGAAATTGCCTTAATTCACAGCCAGACAAAGGAAATGAAAATATGGTGTTGTACCGGTAGCATTACACCCATTTATGTGATGTGTTCTTAGACATGTAGAAGAGGGGTGCAAGTTGTTGTCAGAAAGAAAGTGAACGAAAAAACAGGGTTTCTCTATTATTAACTTGTTGGATGAGATTGTAAAATTAAATGTGCATACACCAGCCTACTCTTTCCGACATTTATAGAGTCGAAAGGAAGATAGAGAGTGAAAAGACAGAATTTCCTAGGTCAGTCGTGCAAATGTTACAAAGAGCATATGGGTACATAATAAAAACAAAGACAAACGTTGTGTTTGATGCTGGCCACTATCGTGACTCTGTATTGAACATAAATGATATTAGTCAACCAAAAATTTGCTGTGTATTTACAGCATAACTATTTGGACAAAGTCTATAGAGTAAACGTGCTAAGAAACTGAACAATGAGATATGGCGTATAATACAGAACCTTTTTGAGGCTGCAACCGCCTTAAACATGAATGTTATATATTGAGCAGACTCAACCTAAACTATGTATTTACAGCAGTATAACTGTTAGAACAAAATATATCAAGTAAAGATGCATATAAAGAGCGCGACTGTACAAGCCGAATAACATTGTAAGAGACTACTGCGGATGCAACCGCCAAAAAACCGAACAAATGGAGAAAACAAACAAAAACAAAAACAAAAAAAAGAACCAAACATATTATTAACAACAATATAGAATATAACAATTATATACAGGGAGGTATGATGGAATGGAGGTGGGAAGAATTTCTACAGAAAAAGAAAACACGTCCGCACTCCAGAAGGATATTGGCTCAACTCACGCCAGAGTCCTTAACAGAGAGAATTCCTCCTCCCGCAACCAGTGCGAAAGCATTGCGATTGGCTGGGAAGAACACGTGATTAAAACGTTTAAATATATTTGCCCTTGACAGCCCGTTACCCGACGAAACTGGAGGGAAATTGTAGACCCAACCGCACCTCACAAAAATGTCCTTACGCGAGCGAAAATCGGTTCATGTGATGTGTTCTTAGACATGTAGAAGAGGGGTACAAGTTGTTGTCAGAAAGAAAGTGAACGAAAAAACAGGGTTCTATATTATTAATTTGTTGTATGGCATTGTAAAATTAAAAGTGCATACACCAGCCTACTCCTTCCGACATCGATAGAGTCGAGAGGAAGATAGAGAGTGAAAAGACAGAATTTCCTAGGTCAGTCGTGCAAATGTTACAAAGAGTATTTGGGTACATAATAAAAACAAAGACAAACGTTGTGTTTGATGCCGGCCACTTTCGTGACTCTGTATTGAACATAAATGATATTAGTCAACCAAAAATTAGCTGTATATTTTTGCTGAGAAAACAGCATCTTCTCGACATTGATGTGACCCTCTGTTCTAATGATAAAGGACATCCAGTTATCAAATACCAATATAGCTATCATTTATACTACTACTGCTACTACTACTACTACTACTACTACTACTACTACTACTAATAATAATATTGTTGTAGTTATTGTTTAATATTATTATCATTATGTTTGTAGCCTAGTTTTGTTACACTCCTCAACACAATAGCAAAAACGTTCATGTTCTCTTTCAAAATTATGTTCCAAAGTTATTGCATCCAGTAAAATTTATTCCATCCTATAAATTAAATCGTTCTTGACCGTTAAAATAAGTTACGGATGTTTGTTTTGTGCACCAGGTCAAAAGAAAAATTGTACTATTAATTGATAGCGTAAACAAGGTTTTTGCCAGTTTGTATAATTAGGCTTAGAAACAGCTGTTCACACTTCAGTTGTCTGGAAGAGCAATTTGCTCAGCTCTCAAAAGTATAAGAACAATCGGATTATGTAAGAGGTTTGTGATGAAAAGAGAACGAAAGCAAACTTAATGTGACTATTGTTAATAGCACGTGACTACTTTACTGATAAATTGTATACATATTAATCCCTGAGCCAAATTACGGGAACGTAACTCCTGTTTTTCCTCCAAAATTAACAATTATCTTGCTTTAACAGAAATTGCCTTAATTCACAGCCAGACAAAGGGTATGATTTTGTGATTTGGATTTTTTAACGTAGCTTTAACAATTTTTCAGTCATATCGCTACGATGTTTGCAGTGTGGCAGTTTATAGTGAAGTTTTGCACTGGGGCATCATGCCGCAGACATCTAGCATGATGTCCCACTCAATCACATTATCCTGATACCAGTCCGACCAGTCCTAACACTAACCACTTAATGCTGAGCGCCAAGCGACGCAGCTGTTAGTGCCATTTTATTTCAATAAGTCTTTGGTATGACTCGGTCGGGGATCGAACCTTCGACCTCCCTCATCCGAGGCGGACGCTCTAACCACTAAGCCACCGGAGCGGTCGACAAAGGAGATGAAGATATGGTGTTGTACCGGTAACATTACACCGATTTATGCTGAGAAAATAGCGTCTTCTCGACATTGATGTGACCCTCTGTTCTAATGATAATAGACATCGAGTTATCAAATTTGATATTTTGGCATAATTTAATTTCCTTTGACAGTGTGACATAGCGACCAACAGAAAAACTACGAGATGGACGATGAAACGATGTTATCAATGCCCCTTATACCTCAACACCTCGTTCTGCTTAATGTCAACCGCAATCAGTTTTGCTCTGTGATGGTAAAACTAGCATACAAATCGATCTATCGATCAATCAAGATCGATAGAGAGAGAGAAAAAAGAAAAGACAAGAAAAGGGTTAGTAAATCATAATAAATCCCTATATCAAGTACACAGAATTTTATAAGCATGTACTTCCTGTTGTTCGTTTGTAATTTTTCTTACAGTATTCCCCCGCTCTTTTCGATGAACTGGCCGGAGATCGAATGACCACGCTTTCACTGCACATGATGCCAGCCATGGAGTTTTATAGTGTTCTACTTTCTCTTTCTCAACCAACGTCTATGCTTAAATTCTAAGCGTCACTTTTATTTTTTTTAATCAAGAGCAATGCAAATAAAAGCTGTCAGTCCCAGTCAGTCGGTCAGTCTATCTATAGGTCAATGTGTAGGTCAATTCGTCAATTTATCAATGGGTCAGTTCATCGGTCTATTTATGGGTCATTCTCTAGGTCAGTCCGTCCGTCTATCAATAGATATTTAGATACAATGAAAAACAATGAAACGGCCACACAATAGTAAACACCATTGTCATTAGTCTTTCATGTCCACATACTTGTATACACCATTGTCATTATTATATCACGGCTACAACTGTATACACCATTGCCATTAGTCTTTTATGTCCACACATTTTTATACACCATTGTCATTACTATATCACGGTCAAAATTGTATACACCAATGTCATTACTACATCACGGTCAAAATTGTATACACCATTGTCATTACTATGTCACTGCCACATATTTTTTATACACCAATGTCATTACTATATTACGACCAAATTTATATACACCATTGTCATTGGTTTTTCACGGCCATATATTACTATCCACATTGTTATTAGTCTATCAAGGCCACATAGTTATTTTCACTATTGTCATTAGAGTATCACGGCCATATGATTGTATTTTCCATTGTCATTAGTCTATCACGGTCACATGACTGTATACACCATTGTCATTTGTCTACCATGGCCACATAACTGTGTACACCACTGTCTATACTCTATCAAAGCCACAAAATTATAAACACCATTGTTAGTTGTCTAGCCCGGTCACATAATTGTATACACCATTGTTATTTGTCCATCATGGTCACTTAATTGAATACACCATTGTCATTTTAGTCTATCAAGGTCATATAATTGTATACATCATTGTCATTTGTCCATCAGGGTCACTTAATTGAATACACTATTTACATTATTCTATCAAGACCATATAATTTGTATACACCATTGTCATTAGTCTATGATGTTTGGCTAGCCATTCACCTTTGCAATAAATGTACATTTTACAGTTTTCTATACCAAGTGATTATTCAGTCCATGCCAAGCGTTTATCGGTAATTATATTCACATGCACTTTTTTCCAAAACCGGTGGAATTCTTTGAAGAAAGGGAGGTACTCTCTCTCTCTCTCTCCACCACCTACACCCACCCAGCTCCCCTCTTGTTGGACTTACTTATCTTGTTTGCTGACAATAATCACGGAAAGTCGTTAGAGGGGAGGGGGTAAAGTTAATTTCCATCAAGGGAGGACGCCTTTACAAATATCTTCTTGATTCATCAATAAAATCTTTTCTAGTTAAACGAATGCAATAGCAGTCGTGCGTGTCCATATCAAGCTGTATTTAGCAAATCTCATTGACGGCTACTAACACACCTAAGGGCGCAGTTCGAGATATAATTAAATCGCAGCCATTCGTAGCATTCACAGTTTCAGCTGAGAAATGTTCTTCAAATGCGGGACTAAAATTTGGTCCAATGGTGATTTTAAAAAGGACAGTCACTTCCATTAAAGGGAGGTGAATCTAACAAAGCAAAAGAAAACATTTGGCGAGTTTACTCTCATAGTGTGCATTTTCGTTTCATCACAGATGATGATAAGGAGGAGGATGGTAATAATGCTGAATAATAATAATAATAATAATAATAATAATAATAATAACTTTACTCCTGACTTAAATACATTGGCAAAGATCAGTAATTTCGCACAAGATAAAAATAATAGTACAACATTTTACCCCAACAGTAAATTATTCATGAATTACGGCAGCGTGCAAATTGAAACGCTTTTTTCAACATTCTATCGTTGCCTATAGGGAGTAAAAAGAAAAAAAAATCTTTCAAATAGCTACACGTTATGCCATGTAAGTTTGACATATGTTTTTTCTCAGCCGACTAAAATGCAGTACCATTCCTAGATAAAATTTACTGAGGTGTACTAATATAAAATTGCTGACCATGTCGACAAACACGAAACATTTTAATATAAAAGCATGCAAATTTTGACTTAAAATATATCTGAGCTGAGACAGACAGGGTAGAGGCACTATGGTAGTTCTTTCTAATTTTAGATGGAAAAAAAAAAAAAAGACTTTCAAATTTTGCCGGAAGGGAAGCGATCATGTCAGAAAACGGCTATTAATACATTACCCTCGCACTGCATTCCAACTTCTTTACTTCATTGTATGCTAATAATCGTATCATGTTTCACACACAACACGTAATTTACATGTTAAATATGCTTTTTGGATCTTTTGATACACAAATCACACAGGGTTTAACCTGAATTTGACGATATAAAACGAAAAACGACACCATAAAATGATCAACGCTATGGCTTGACCTTTGGGAGATCGACTCAGTCTGGCATGTTTCGTCAGCGTCAAATTCTGAGTCTCTATGATCACTGAATGTGTAGTACTGATACAAAATAACAACATGTATACAAAAGAAACCGTGGAAGATATAAAATGAAGATAAAACTTAAGAAAGCATTATTTAAACCAAAATAATTGAACTGAGCACATTATAAGGAATTTAAGCAATTAATACAATAAATGCCAAAAGCATAATTATCATCTTATATTAGTATATTAAGTATTTGGTTCAGTGTATTTTTAATCAAATGTTTAATAATTTCATTTAATGATTACGAGGCAGACGTTATGCTGTAAATGTGAACTTCAAAAATCAATAATTTTCACCATACTTGGAAACCTGCAATATATTTTAGACTTGTATCCCACGTAACACAGACGTTCAATAAAAAATAAAATAAGTCATTAATCACATTAGAAAAACGGCATCTTCCCTTTTCATATAGTATTGCTTGTAGCTTATCACATCTCATATTTCAATAGTAGGTGGATGACTACGATGGAGGCATTAGAAATATTTAAATATAGTTTTGAAATAGCAAGAAAATCAAGATATTCTTTATATGAAAAGGTATTTGCAAGCTGAATATACCACTTTGACCTAAAAGAATATTTGTCTTGAATTCTAGTTTTGAACGTAATAGTCCCAATACAGTTGACATGCTGCATGAAGTTTTTGTTCATGATTACTAATATATATATATATATATATATATATATATATATATATATATATATATATATATATATATATATATATATATATATATAGTTACGACCATGTAGTTTAATTACTTGTGTGTTAAAATTTGAATTCTTTTTATTTCATTTTTGTATCATTTTTTTGTGATGATTGTTATATGGGATCTGGTATTTTGAGAGAAATATCGTGTTTTTATTTAGAACGTAAATATGACTCGCAACAGCACGATTTTGCATGCCATGGTTTGTCGATTTAAGTAAACAGCCGACGTAAATGATTGGTTGTGACCAAGGTCATTTCCAATTATACTTGTTGACATTCTGTACTGCGATGGTGAGATTTTGAAAAAACCACGCGTTCTGCATGCGCGCTTGCTTGAAATGACATCTCAGTTCGCTTTAAATACTCAGGTATCTGTGAAATAGTCAGTCAGTGAGAGTCATATTTTAACACCTTGTAGAGTCGTTCTTATACCTTGAAGAACAAGGTATATTTTTTCTTGTACTGGAAAAGAGTTCATTTTCTTTCAAGATGTGTCTTGTTATAGATGACAACTATAAGAGTTCATCTATTTTTTAAACAATAATTATATTCCCTTTTGAACTATACACGTCGCTTAGGACAAAGACATTTAGTGAAATTGATACTAAATTGGAACAGAACAGTACAAATTGTGGTCCAACGTGGAATTCTGGACATTTGTGTAAAAACTTCGTCTGACGTCATCATCCACCATCTTGGAACGGAATTGAGATTCAGACTAGATTCAGTTAGAACTGTTATTGATAGGACTTATATGTTTACACAATTCTACGACAAATGTTTGGATTTTCTTTGCAAATCGTAAGTCCTATTTCATATTTTCACTTTTTCACCGTGTTTTCTAGGGAAATTATTTTTGTTAAAACTTGCAAAGCTTGTTGTCTTCGCTCTTTTCTTTATGTTACTTTAAACGAGCCGAAGCGTAACAATATATATATATATATATATAATTTACTTCATTGGTCTGAAACATAAAACTAATAATTTATTTCCCTAGATTACAAAGGGAAAATTTACAAAGAACTCACAGCATTACGAGTGAATTACAAAATAGCCTTAAAGTTCTGTCAAAAGTTCATATGTATGAAATTCCAGTGGTATTCCAAATACTCGGATATTAAATGTGTTGATGTGCCTGAAAACTCGAACGCGTTAATGTGCTAATTGCCTGGAATGTGGCGATGAGCTAACATTCTTTTGATTTAACACATTAATATATTCCAAAATGTTTTTGTCTGAATTCACTACAATTACAAATGTTTTTGTCCAAAAATATTAATGAGCAGTTTTGTAATTCCAGTGAATAATATTTTGAATAAATAAACCTACCCAAATACAAAAGCGTAGGAGGTTAAGGCAAGAATGAATAATCACAATCTAAACAAAATTTGATACCTCATAACTTGATCTTTTCTTTAAATACTCTGTCAACGTCATGGAATGTTTCAGTCTAGAAATGTCTGAAGTCATAATCAAGGCTATAAAAATGTTTACCATTAATAGCGATCTGAATATTTAATCTACGGTCATAGAGAAATATTCAGCTATGTATTATGTTGTTTACAAAATAAATGTCGCTTGTCAGCCACACCATGAACTTCATTTTGGACAAGGAAAAATACACAAAACAGATCTACATGATACATAATCAATACAAAAAGCCAAGAAATAATACAAATTAAATATACAAAACACCTCCCCACATAAAGAAAAGGAAAGAGTTATACAATAAAGATTTTCTTAACTATTAGTCAAATATACATATGATTAAAAATTACATATAATGAAATGTTATAAATGACAAATAATATAGATGAAGCAATATAGTACTTTTATGCACGTGAGAGTGCATCTGCAATCAGATTGTCTTTTCCCTTGATGTGGTATTGATATCGTATTCCTTGTGCATCAAATTCTACCTTAATAATCTGATTTTTGTTTTAATCATGCTAATGAATACAAACATCTGAGAAGGAGGTGAACTAATATCCACTTCAAAGTGTTGCAAAGCCAGTGTCAAAGCCAAACATTCCTTCTCAGTTGTGGAATAATTTCTCTGGTGCATATTTATGTTTTTAATAGAAAAATAGCACACTATTGATCCATAGCATTTTTGTCTCTTTGAATCAATACTTCACCAACCACAACATCATTTGCATCAACAGACACTATAAACGATTGTCAATAATTTGGAGCTCAAAGGACTGGTGCACTCTTAAGCATGGCCTTAACTAATCGAAAGCTTCCTGACATTTTTCAGACTTATGAAACTTGGTCTTCTTACTCAACATATTTGTCAGGATTTCAGCAAATATGGAAAAATTGGAGCGAAATCTCCTGTAAATTTCCAGCCATACCTATTCCCGAAAATCGCATCAGCTGCTTTTTACTGATAGGCACAGTGAATTCAGAGATAGCCTTGACCTTAACTTCTATATGCTTAACTTGACCGTGTCCAACAATATATCTTATAAATATAAATCTAGTACGGCAAAACTCACTAAAGCTTAATTTAATTGTCAACTTTGCATTACTGAGTCTATCAAAGAATATCCCAATGGTTTCCAAGTTATCTTTCTAGGTGTCTTTGCATACTTAAATACTCCAAACCTTCCTGGTTCGGACTGGAAATAAATCTCTCCACCAAAGATGACGTTGTGATGGCTTCTTGGTTTCGCTATGTAAATCAAATGTCCGGGGACAACGAAATTTCCGAGCTAAAATCAATTTAAATTCAAACCAATTTTAATTTGGCTGAAATGTTTCTAACATTTGTGTCGAGGACCAGGCCACAATTTCTGTTACGACTCTATACTCTTAATATCTTAAAATAGAACCTATACCCGTATACAAAATTTATCTATAGATAATTACCACAAAATACAGTCTTTAATAAAAAAAAAGTACACATAATACAGATACAGTCGTGAATCAAAATATATATATATATATATATATATATATATATATATATATATATATATATATATATATATATATATATATATATATATATATATATATATATACCAGACAGAACGGAAAGTGCTATCCCTGGATTCTATAGAAGAATGCTTGATAATAGTAGGCAGAATTAATATTTAATACAAATAATAATATCATACAGGTTAGAGAATTTTTAATTCGTACTTTACGGAGATTCGATGCGGGTAAACGGCACCCATCGCCTTGCCTGCACGCACCAGCCCATATTCCTTCACGACTAAGCACACATCACTAAAAATGATGCGGCTGAATCAATGTTATATGCACTCGTGCGTAGCAGACACACTCGCATGCCGACCTGGTAATTAATTCTCATCTATCTACACAGTCATTATGGATTCCTATGAAAGAAATCAAGGTATATAGGATTAATTATATAGAGTAATAAATATACACCAGATAGAATGGAAAGTGCTATCCCTGGATTCTATAGAAGAATGCTTGATAATAGTAGGCAGAATTAATACAGCAGCCCATATTATAGCTACATATGTAAATATCTTACTCTCTTGTCTTAGTGTAGCCTATTGCCATATTGTGGCAGGTCGTACGGATTCATATGCTACAGAAAACCTATCAAAGTCTGTTTCATTAGACATTCGAACATTCCAGCCGCCTTCTTAAGGGAAACAGACAAACCCCGAATATAACTGAAAAGACAGTTCCCGTTCTGCCAAAGCGGTGAAATGCGAAGCCCAAATCAGGTGTGAAACAACCCATTTCATTGTCATATAGCACAAGTAATTTAGAAGACCTATTGAAAATGATTCCACCTGAAAATATGATCACCACTTGGCTATATTGTTTTCGGCTAACTTAGTTTTAATTGCATGTATGACGTCAGTAGTCTCCAGCAATATAGCACCTTTCAGCGTCTTCCTTGTCAACTTGTGCACATTTTACGAAGAACATTTCAACGACGATTTCCATCAACAACTGCAATAATATCAAAAAATTAATGCGGCAACAGAGGCTATGCGTGAGTTGGCCACAGCCACCGATTCTTCATTCGGACTAACTCGAATATTTAATACTAGTGACTATGCGGTGCTCAAACCAAACTAGGTCACGACAGTCGTTTTTTTTTAAAAATGGCTGAATTGTCGGTTTCCAGCAGGTTGGGACTCTATCACCCATTTCACCCATCACAACGTCATTTCAAAACTGAGCAAACACCGATAAGAGGAAAACAGTGTTTATAATTTCGGCGTCCCGCAAGAGCCTTGAGGCAGGACAAAGCATCGACAAGTTAATGAACGCAACAAAAGTATATGTGGAGTCTGTAAGAACTTTTGAAAATTCGTAAGCGTAACTCAGCTAGCGATACTCACTAGAACTGGGATTTTCAAAATTTGCCTACAAGTTTTGACCGAGTTATTGTTTCTCAGTTTCTTTATAGCTGTAAAAATCTTGTTTCCGACAGGGCCGTACTCATTATTCTCAAAGGGTATGAGCTTGAATTTTCTTAATTAACATTACACCGCGCACTCCCAGCGATTTCAATTAAAAAGATTGTGAAACCAACACGATCGATTCTGAATTTGGAAAATTGTAACTCACTGAAATGGTTGAAGAAGCTGATTATACTGCAGGAAAATTTCTTTCGTCCTAAAAAAGATGGAATTTACAGACTGATATTGAATCTGAAAGACCTCAATGATAATATTGAACATTATCACTTGAAAATGGAATCTTCAAAATCAATCTGCTCTTAAGGTAATGAAGATGAGTTGCTGGTTTACCTCTGTAGATATGAAGAATACGTAGTGTTCTGTCAGTCCCCGTTACAATACAGAAAGTATCTGACGTTGTTTATTAGGCGTGGTCAAAGGTGCCTGTGTACTTATCTTCCAAATTGTTTTGCATCAGTTCCATGGACATTTGCAAACATTTCTCCAACCAGTTTGTGTTTATACCTTTCGAAAATAGGGCACACTAATATGGGTTTACATAGATGATAGTTAATTCTGAATTTTACATATACGGCTTGTGAATTATGCTTGATGATTTAGGCTATACGAAAAATATATTTATTCCAAAGTATATGTTATAATATAATATACTACAGAATAGTATTCTTTTGTTAAATAATTGTATTTATTTTGTCTACATCTACATTTATAGTACATTTTGTGTTTACGGCAAGTCATTATTCATTAAAAGCGTAAAATAATTAATTTTGCCTTGCAAGGAAAACGCTTATTACTGTTAAAATATGTTCAGTCCAAACAATAGAGAAAATTAATTTGCTAAGATTACACAAAATCAACTTCTAAAAGCTCAAGGAATGAAATATAATATATATCAAATTGTATTTTAAATAGCATCGGCTCGTTTTTGTCGCAGTTTACTTTCGAAATTCAGTGACCAAGTGGAGCGGGCATTCTTTTGAGAAATGCACATCTGAAGTAAGGCCAAGTTGTATACTCTCTAACCCAAATTACACCCATCAACAATACACTAAACATCATGGGAATTAAAATTTTTTTAACGCTATCTACCATATACTAGGTCTCTTTAAAATAACCAGGATAACCAAATAGGAAAACCTGGGAAAGTCCTCTTTTAGTTGACAAAATCAAAGCCTACTCAAAAAATGAAACTGTAGAGAGGAACCAATAGAAGCTTTAAAAAATGGCTGAATTTATGAAGTTTGGCCGCAATCTTAAAGGCCGCCATCTTGACGGTTCTTGAATCTGTACATACACAAAATCGATCAACTGTCACGTGATATTCTAATGCAAAGTTAACCGTCTCTGTAACTGCCTTATTCATCAAATGTATTGACGACAAAGTTATAATCAGTGCCATGTTCAACTAATTATTATCTACAGAAAATTCGGAAAAAGGCACAATTATCTTTTATTCTTATGTATTTATTTCTACGATACTACTTTTTGTATGTAAATAGTACGGTTAATAACATTAAACAACCATTTGGTGGCACAACCATGAAATACGTACATTTTTCTGCCATAATACTTTATTTATTTGAATGTATTCAGTCTTCACTGGCATAATATTAAACAACTGTACGGTATCACCATCAAATACCAAGCATGAAAACACAGGCCATCATTAGAACAAGCAACTCATCAAGAGAAAATTTTATATAGACACGACTTTCTACGTTATAAGGAAAGGCTTTAAATTCAGCCTAAAGAACAGGAACTACTACAACGAGAACAACAACAACAACAGCAACAACAATAATAATAAGAAGATTTGTTGTTGTAGGGTTTAACGCCATTTTTCAGCACAAGATAGGCTATACATGGCGGCCAGTATTATTGGTGGAGGAAGAACCCTGGAAAACCCAGGGAAGAACCACCGACCCACGAGAAGCTACTGGCAGGCTTTCTCACGTACCCAAGTTAGCCGAGCCTGAGACTCGAACCCACGCAGACAGAGGTGAGATGGCAGTTATCCGGAACGGTGAGCGTTTTAGACCACTTGGCCACTAGGGGCCCCTAAGAAGAAGAAGAAGAAGAAGAGTAAGAAGAAAAAGAAGAGGAAAATCATGACGATGCAATGAATAATGACAAATCTCATCGTCATCATCATCACCATCAACATCATCATCAACAAAAACAAGAGAAAAACATATGTATCTCTACATGTTCTGAATTTTGATAATATTTTTTTGTTTAACACATTCGACTTCAATTTGCGTCATTAACCTAGATGGCGGTGTTGATTTACCTTTGACATAAATATATGCTTTTCCTCATTCTGCTCTTTGACGATAACTACTATGTTTTATCATCATTATCACACACACACCCTGCGGGTCCGGGGTTGTAGAATTAACCCGACGTGACCTCACTACGTGCCGTAAAAGGCGACAAGTAGAGGCAGCAAAGGATCCTGGTAGTTGAGCAAAGTCCTTCCGATGCACTACACTGTTTTGGCCTCTACTTCTTCTAGACGGGTGGTCGGGATGGGCCCGGTCTCGACATTTCGGCTGGTCACGTTGAGCCCTAGGAAGTCTTTATTTACTCGCTCACTTTCTTTATCTTTCTCTTTGTATCTCTCTTGATACCACCGTTGCCCCTACATTCTATCCCTTTAACTTTCCCTTTCCCAAGTCTTAAAAGACTTTCCAGAAAGCGGTGGCTTAATGGGTCAATTGGGAGGTAATTTTACCGACTGAGTATATCTTACAGGATGAATCAGGGGGTGATTTTGCCTTCTGAGTACAACATCTGGGTATCCCTGGCACTTGGAAAGTGCCCCCTTGTTTGGCTTTGTGGTGGACGGGGAGCACGGGTGCTGAATTTTAACCAAACCAACATGGAGAATTCCCCAAAAAATCAAACACAAAGGAACGATAACCCTATCTGACTCAGATGACGAACCATGTAGTGTGGAGTTATTCCCTCGCTTCATGGTTATACAATCTAAAGATGCCTCAAAACCTCTTGCCTCACTCTCTCCCTTTGTGATTGAAAAGACAATAACGGGATCAATCGGCACACTAAAAGGTGTTAAAATGTTGAAATCGGGCTACTTTTTTGAGTGTGAGCGACGAGGTCAGACAGAGAATATCAAGAAAATGAAAATTTTCTTCGATCTTCCAGTGACCTCATTCGCTCACACAACACTCAATACGTCCAAAGGCGTGATTCGCTGTCGTGACTTGGCTGGAGTCAGCGACACAGATATCATTGAAGAAATGAAAAACGAAGGTGTCACTGCAGTCCGTAGAATACGTGTTAAACGTAACAATAACCTGCAGGGCACCAACACTATTGTACTCACATTCAACAAACCAACAGTATCCAGAGTGGTCAAAATTGGCTTTTTTGCAAGCGAGGGTTGAGAAATACATTCCAAACCCACTCTTCGATGCTATAAGTGTCAGAAATATGGCCATCACGAAGACCGTTGCTCAAAAAGCCAAATATGTGACCGATGCGGAGACCATTCACACCAGGAATCTGAGTGTAGAGCAACTTCGCATTGTCAACTGTGGAAAGAAGCACCACGCCAATTCTAAGGATTGTGATACTTGAAAACAGGAGAAGGAAATGCAGAGGGTAAAGTACACATCTAACATTCCCTATCCAGAGGCCAGAAAACTTGTACAATCAAAAACATCCATTCCTGGCCCATCCTTCTCCACTGTAGTGAAAAACAATCCCAAAACAACAAAGGACGCTCAAACTCAGACAGATCCACCCGATTCACCATCAAGCTCCAACACACCCCATTACCAAGCACAGAAAAACACGACATCTACTCAAACAACTTTCAATAATACCCCATCACCAACATCACCAAGGAATCAAAACAGATCTCAAGGAAATAGGCAGCAAAAGGGGTCAGATGACCCCATTAAATTCTATAATAGCGTTGGAGACATTGAGAGCATGCATGCAGAAGAAACTGTTCCATGTTCTCAAGGTGGCTCCAGACCTACCAACAAAAAAATCACCCCATACTTCCTGCAGACAAATAACCACACAAACTGCCTCCGCGAAAGGTCTAACCTAGCTACATAATCTCTACTTTAAACTTATAATGAAGAACAAGATCATAAAAGGGAACTGACGATTACTTAAAACCAATTACAATGATATTCTTCTGCTCCTAAATGAACATGATCCTGCAGTAATATGCCTGCAGGAAACATTCTTGAAAGATACAGACAATATCACACCTAAAAACTACCCCCTTTTTAACACCTACTCCAAAACTGGTGGCAGGGCCTCAGGAGGAGTTTCCGTTGTTGTAAACAACAGGGCTCCACATAGCGTCATTCCCTTAAACACAAATTTACAAGCCATTGCTGTAAGCGTCACACTTCATCGAGTGATTTCCTTTTGTTCTATTTATATACCACCAAACACCAACCTAATATCAAATGACTTAGACAACCTTGTTCAACAACTGCCCACTCCATTTGTTCTACTTGGGGATTTTAATGCCCATAACATTTTATGGGGATCGAACTACATCAGCGACAGGGGCAAAAAGGTTATAGATTTCATTTCTAGACACAATTTGTGTCTACATAACACCAATTCACCGACATATTTACATCCAGGAACGGGTACATACACGGGCATCAATTTGACAATTTGTTCTTCTTCGCTACTTTTGGATTATAATTGGGATGTTCCTGATGACCTTCACAGCGGTGACCACTTTTCCAATCTCCCTTGAAAATATTAACTCTGCAATTGATGACGCAATTCCACAATGGAACTTAAAGAAGGCCGACAGACTCAAGTTTGAAACACTTTGTACAGCTAGGCTTAACAGGGATACCGTTATAAACGACAATGACCCTATTCGATGTTTGACCACCGTCTTAATTGAGATTGCAGAAGAATCCATTCCTAAGTCCTCACCGAACTGTAAAAGAACCCAAAAGCCGTGGTTCA
Source organism: Megalonaias nervosa (assembly GCA_016617855.1). Taxonomy (NCBI): domain Eukaryota; kingdom Metazoa; phylum Mollusca; class Bivalvia; order Unionida; family Unionidae; genus Megalonaias; species Megalonaias nervosa. The sequence continues at coordinate 30,368 of JAECUM010054770.1, forward strand.
CCAAAGAATGTAAAGAGGCCATTTGACAACGACGAGAAGCAATGAAAACTTTAATAACCGTCCAACATCCGAAAATTTAACTAAGTACCGTATTGTTCGAGCCAATGCTCGCCGCACGATTCAAGAAAGTAAAAGAGCATCATGGAAGAAATGTTTCAACTTTAAATTCACGTTCCTCTAAAAAGAAAGTTTCGGACACGATCCGCAAAATAAATATAAGGGAAAACACAATTCTTTCCGACATCTGAAACGAACTCACAAGAATTTCAATTCCAATCATGACATAGCTAATATACTTGCTGATAGTTTCTCTAAAACTTTCTCATCCTCTAATTATTCAGAAGCTTTCCGAAGATTAAAAGCTCAAACAAAATAAGACACGGTTGAAATTCACATCGGATAACTCAGAAAGTTATAACCAACCGTTTTCACTTATGGAATCTTTCAATAAGGCCTATGATACATCCGTTAGGCCTGACGAGATACATTACCAGTTTTTGAAACACCTTCCAGAACCATCATTAACAGTTCTTCTGGAAATCTTCAATGATTTGTCATTTACTGGTAATGTACCACAAATTTGGAAAGAAGCAACAGTAATACCAGTTCCCAAACCAGGCAAAGGTAGCGCAGATTCTACCAACTATAGACCCATTGCACTGACGAGCTGTATGTGCAAAACAGTGGAACGAATGATCAATTCTCGGCTTGTATGGTATTTGGAAACTAACAATTTAATATCTCCTTCCCAAAGTAGTTTTCGTTATGGCCGTAGCACCAATGATCATCTGGTTAGACAGGAAACATTTATTCACGACGCATTTATCAAGAAGGAACATTTAGTAGCAGTTTTCTTTGAGTTAGAAAAGGCCTATGTGACGACATGAAAGTACGGGATACTATATGACCTACACGATCTGGGTTTAAAAGGCCGTCTGCCCTATTTCATATCAAACTTTTTCTCACATAGAGAATTCAAGGTACGAGTGGGCTCCACCCTCTCTGATATGCACGAGCAAGAGATGGGTGTGTCCCAGGGCAGTATTTTATCTGTGACGCTTTCATCATCAAAATCGATAGCATAGCAAGTGTTTGGCTCCTGGCGTGGATTGCTCCTTATACGTTGATGATTTTCTAATATGTTCTCGATCAAAGCACATGCATACAATTGAAAAACAACTACAGCAAAATATATATATCAACAAGATTCAAAATTGGACCAGTACTAACTGTTTCAAATTCTCGAAATCAAAAACGGTATGTATGCATTTCTGTCAGTTACGAAGACAACATGATGAACCTAAACTCACGCTGGGCGGAACATCTTCAGTTGTTGAGGAAACAATGTTTTTTGGTATTATCATGGACAGAAAACTGACTTTTATTCCACACCTAAAGAACGTGAAAAATAAATGCTTGAAATCTCTAGATCTACTTAAAGTAGTAGCGCACACTGACAGAGGTGCTGATAGAAAAGTGTTCCTCAATTTATATAGAACGTTCATTCGCTCCAAACTGGACTATGGTTGCGTTGTTTATGGTTCAGCTAGAAAGTCATGTTTGAAGATGCTTGACCCAATTCATCATCAAGGAATAAGACTCGCTCTAGGAGCATTTAAGACATCCCCGTGTGCAAGCCTTCTCACTGAAGCGAACGAATCACATTTATCACATCGTAAAGAAATGCTTTCCGCACAGTATGCTCTCAAATTAAGAACTGACCCTCTGAACCCTGCTTTTTCGGCTGTTTTTCAACCAAATAAAAACCTTATGCGAAAATAAACCAAACGCCACACCTCCCTTTGGCATTAGAATATCATGCAGCCTTGACCGTACCAAAATTGATCTTTCTACAATTCAGTAAACGTCCGTCTCTGAAACACTTCCCTGGCTACTTAAACAACCAAAAGTACTTTTTACATTCACGATGGAAAAAAAAATCTGCGACAAACCCTTCCATCTCCCACAACTCTCATCATGAACTTCTCACCGAATTTAAAAACGACACAAGAATTTATACTGATGGATCAAAGGATGAGGAAAAGGCTACTGCAGCCTTCGTTAGTGGAAAACACACAACAAAAGCTCGCTTACCAAATGGTACATTAATTTTTTCAGCCGAAATCAGTGCAATAGACCTTGCTCTTGAGTATATCGAAAACAAACGTATTTTAAACAGCATCGTATTCTCCGACTCACTATCAGTACTTCAGTCCGTACACAATAGAAAACTGGAGAACCCATCATTAACCAATATTCTTGTCAATAATACTGAGCTGAGTACCTCCCACAATATAGTATACTGTTGGTTAGCTAGCCATATTGGTATTAAAGGTGATGAAAACGCAGATCGCGCTGCTAAAATGGCCCAATCCCTAGAACCATCTGATTTTAAGATACCGTATACTGATTTTAAACCTAGTATCAAAAAGTCTTTACGTCAGAAGTGGCTGGCATCACAGAATGATGCAGTGAATAACAAACTTAATGCAATGAAGCCAAGACTAGGAGAATGGACTCCTTCCTACAGAACCATCCGTAGGGAGGAGGTAGTCATTGCAAGAATTAGAATTGGCAATACTTATATAACCCACTAGCATATACTAAAAGGATAAGACCCACCAGAGTGCGTTTCTTGCGACGTACCATTCACTGGTAAGCACTTCATGATGGAGTGTTTCGACCAACCTAAGCGCGATTAGTACCGCAATGTGCATGACATGAAGGAACATTTTGATACAATAAACGTGACTTGTATTATAGAATTTCTGAAAAAAGTAAACATCTATTCTAAGCTATAACTTTTATGCCATCACCTTGAGCAGTTTTATGTAATGTATATACCGTCACTTATTTTAAATACCTTGTCATCTGTCTTCATTAACATACACCATTTACATTCCCCGTTCTAGTTATTACCGTTACCATCTTATCGTTTTACCTTCAACTCTTTGGGTTTATATCGCTAGTCGATACGAAACAGTTTACCATTTTTAAATGATCCTACATATGACCGTTTGTATGTCGCTAAATAGCCTAACAGTGCTGGTGCGCCGTAAAATTATAATTAATCAATCATCATTATCATCTGTAGCAATAGTGATAGTATTGTTATTACAGATAATATCATTTGTTTTACCGTCATCCTGACAATGATGACAACAGTGTTATGTGTAATTAATTTGTGTTGTGTGTTTGGCTTTGGTGAATAATTCAGAGATTTTATTGATCTTTTGTGTAAACAAAATATTACATAGTTTATTTTTCTCTACGATTTTTTTTATATTTTAAGATCATTATTACTTTCAAGTAAACATGTTTTCCAGATCTATGTTTATTTTAGAAATTATGACTGTTAAAGAAGTGATCCTGTTTATGAATTTGATGGGAATATGAACTTTTGACGCTCATCCTCGTTCTGTAAGTTGTGTCTTACCGTTATTTATTTAATACAGATTTTGATCTTAACATATGTCTAGAAGATTCAGTCATTTAACTGTGTTGAGTGAGAGGATTAAATTTATTTAAATCATTCATTGGAATTACAAAGTGATCATTGATCAATATCGGATCAAATCACTGTCTTGGAATATTGTGAATTCATTTCAAGGACGTTTTGGATTATATTATTATGATACATCAAGACTGTTTGTACATCAACACTATTCCAGGCTACTGGTACATCAGCACATTCAATATGGGAATTCATTTGGAACACCACAGGAGTTCATTCGGAATACCCTATGCTTTTGGATTTGTGATGGAACTTTTAGGACTATGTGGGATTTAGTTCACAATACTGTAAGTTATTTGTAAATTTCCATTTTGTACTCAGGGAAAGAAATTATCCGTTGAATTGTACAGAACGTATTGGATTTCGCCTTTTTTCTGTTATTTAAGAGTTAGAGTCATAACAACATTAATAATAATAATAATAATAATAATAATAATAATAATAATAATGATAATAATAATAACGACACAATTCACCATCATCACCACCATGATAAGCGCACTGATCAACAACCAAACATATATCTCTCTAAATGTTCAGATTTCCGTCGAAACTTCCTTTGTTTAACGTTTGAATTTGTAGTAGTAGTAGTAACAGTAGCATTTTATTAACGTCAGTGCAGCGTTGTGTGACTGTGCCAGAAATGTATACATTCCCAAACTCTGATGTCTAACAAAAACAATTATAATTTATCATCCCAGTCATCATCATCATTATCATCATCATCATTATTATTTTATGTATTATTTGTCGTCGCCATTACTATGGTCATCATTATGACATCACTTAGATCAATATCGTGGATGCAGTTTATTTTGTCGTCTCCGATACTGTTGGAATGAAATCAAGTGAAGCAAAGGTCATAGCCGAGTGTAATACTGTGAAACGTAACGATTTCTCATGCAAAAAATCTAATGTCAATGATTTTCTTTCTTGCATTCAATTTATCATACCCTGCATGACATAAAATATCAATAGTTTTTTATGATAATTAGAATTTTGATTGAATATAACAAAATATCTTCGGTTCATTCATTGACTTATTTCTTAAAACCTTCTACATTTCATAGCATTAACTATAAATATGTTTCAGAGTGTGGTGATGAAGCAAATCTTTATTGTATATCAAATAGACCATAGAGTCATAATTTGGACGTTATAAGACATTTTATTCTCTCAGAACATATGCATCTATTAATTGACTAAAGGATACATCCAGGCATGCCGTAGTGTTCCTCTTTAAAGTAGATCATTACTTAGTTATGGCGGAAGACCATGCTT